>JAHKKF010505371.1:0-13461 GCA_019740295.1 Labeo calbasu
GTCTTTGAGCTCTATTAGCGTGACTTGTGTTTCACTGGACTGTTTCATTCATGTGAGAAAAAAGATATGGAGCTGGTTATGTGATGCAAACATCAAAATGTATTTGTTTAGAAATCACACTATGGTAATAAGTGTTTTGAGGTTACAACATAGTATAGTGCAATTAACATGCAAAATAAAACTTTATTAATTAGCTATCTGTCCTATAATACTATTTGTGTGAAAAGGAATAAAGGCTGTTGGTACTCTACTGCCTCTAGTGTTTATTTCAAAGTATGTTTTTGAAAAAATGCAGGCAGAGGCATGCTCTTCCAGTGAGCCAATGATGAGAAATACTGTCATCATCACAACACATGAATATATAGGGTTTACAAAGGTGCACAAGGCAGAAAGGAGGCAGTAGGAAGCTTTGAAGATCCAGTGGTGGCCTCTAAAGCCTGGATTAACGAGTCTATGCTGTCAAGTACATCCAAAAAGTTCTGTGGGAGGGTAAAAATGGTTAAATAATGACAAGTGAGTATAAAAATGTCAAACGGATACCTTTAACTGAAGTGAACTGGACTACCATCACTCTACTGTAAAGTAGTTTGCAGGAAAAAGGATGTGGGCTGTGATATGGCAACCCACTGGACAGAAACCATAACACTAATTATTTGTTATTACTGGAGAAACTCCAAACTCCTGGTAGTGCAAGCGACAAGTACTCCATAGCCTGGCTGCCCTCGTGTTACTATTGGCAAACAAGAAAGTCACAAAACAAGGTAGCAAAAAAAAAACAAAAAAAAAAAAACAATGGTTCCATGGAGAACCTTTATCAGCAGATATCATTTTTTTGCAGACTTGTGGGCTGGGAATGCGAATACCATGGGAATGACTTATTCTTACTCATCAGTTATGTTCCATTGACAATTTATTTCTTTGAGCGACAGATACAGACTCTGTTTTACTGAAGCTAAGCAAACACAACAGAATTAGACACTTTTAAAGGTCTACCTTGGTTCAAAGTGTTTCAATGGACAGTGATATAACAACACACTGTGTGTCTGCAGGAACAACCTTGAAACATGAGATATGAACTTTAAGCTCTGTGCTCAGCATATAAACAAATATAGATGGCTATGATATGCTCTCCTTTGTCTCTCAAGGTCAGGTATGTCCTTGATGAAGCAGGCCTGCACCGGAGGTCGTGGAATCAGCACTGGAGCAAACGAATGGTCAGCACTACTGAAGGACAGCATACAGCCTCACTGATGGGAAACACTCGCCACTTTTTAATTCAATGTGCTTGACCTGGTTTGGAGTGGAAAATCCATCCAATGGAATCATAATCTGCCTGAAATACCAAATTATGGTTCAACCAATGATGTGAGTTTGGCGTGGGACCACCTGCTTGAAAAAATGACATATAATGAAGGTGTTTTTTTTTTTTTTTACAATTCTCTTTGGTCATGTAGTGCCATTATCCCTAAGAAGACTGGCAATTGCACAACGGATGATAACTTATTTTAAATATGAGTTTAAATAAATATATAAATAAAAACATTGCATTGCTAAAAAGTCTTTGTTTTTATCATGAGGTTGAATTGAAAATGGAAATGGATTTACATTATAAAATATTCTGCATGCAGCAAGTGTTATGAGCACTTTTAGACCTTTTAGTGTTGTTATTTTCCCTGTTGCTCTTGCACTTCTAACGCAGTAGGGAGAAAGACTTTTCGTGTCTTGATAGTCTGGCTGTGCTCATTAAGAGCGTGCCCTGGTGAATTGTATTGTTTTTGACCAGGCAGCTCTTTGTTTTGATTTTGTTTGTGTTGTGTTACGACCCAATCAGCTCTAGTTGTCATTGTATCTCTCTCTGGCACATCATTGTTAATATTTGTTAATGAGTTAATTGTTAAAGGCAGTGCAGCTTTCTCTCTCTGATGCATTTCTTCTCTTAGATGCTACTCAATTAAACATGTCTATAGTCTACTAAACTGACCAAAAAAGCAGTTATTAAATATACTGAAGCTAAAAAATACAAAAGATTACTAAATAGATTGTTAGCTAGCATGGCCTTGGTGATGTCAGCTGAAAAGTTGTTTTGGTTTCTCTTCAGGTGCAGCAAGTTACACAATTTTATTGTATTATTGTACACAATAAAAGCAGGAACATATATTGTTAAGAATGTGCAAGGTGAAATATTTACATCATTTATAGACTTGTGTCGTATTCTTAAAATGAACGCAACATTATTTTGTAATGTTTTCTCTTGATGTTAGAATTTTATTTGTGATTGCAAAAGCAAAGATGCAATATACAGTAGATATTAGATGCAAACTAACATGAGTCAGGATATTAAGAGCTAATTAGTAAAAAAAAATTACAAGAGTTTACTAACTACATACAATACTGAAAAACTGCTACCCTAAAAATAATCTAAATTAAATGTTTTTATTCATATCACTTAACGCACCTAAATATATTGATTTTTACCAACAAATCTCACTTTTATGCAATAAATAACAATTATGTAAGATAAGAATTACAAGTTCCCAATTTTTACATATAAATTATTGTTTATGTATTACAATTATCATGTTAGAAATGATATTGTTCAACTATTAATTAAATATCTAAATGTAAATTTGTCAAATGATTTGAAATACAAACAGTGTTTGTTAGCAATAAATATAAAACGTGTATCCAGACGTGGAGTGAACAGTGTGTGAGATTGAGAGAAGGGCAGCTGAAGTCACAGAGGACGGTGGGACAGTGGCTGAGAGCCAGATGTTGTCACAGACAGCTGCTTCCTAATGCAGGGACGGAGAATGTGATGACACATGCAAAAGACAGTAGCGCTCGTTCAGTTTTCCCATCTCCATATCATCCCATTCAACATTATGTATTTTCTCTGCGCAAGAAAGAGAAGACCTTACTTGTCCTACACGGCTATGGATACAATATTTTAACAAACCTATGCCACTTACACACCCAGAAGAATATATCCCACTGGAACTAAGAGAAATGCAATCTAACGCACTATTTTTATGCACACACACACACATACACACACACACACAACATCCAAGCGCTCAGCAGTGAATATCAGTGTATAATGAGAAACAAAGCCACCATGAACAATAACAGCAATAATAAGCATAACATATCCATGCATCTCTGCCAATTAACATTGCTGCTACTATTTTTAACAATCCCATGGCAAATAAATGTTAGTTAAATGAAAAAGTGGACGATATGATACGATTTCAAGGAAAGCATGTTCGCAACAACAACAAACTCTATAGGGTAAATACACACAGGCTGCTTTCTTACACAATCATGTGCGAAATGCATTCTAACAATTAAAGCGCAAAAGCTGGGAATGTTTGTTTGCAGGCTTCAAATAATTCCCTCGTGGCACGAAGCATACTTACCCATTCCGCTAATTGCAAACCATGCACAGTAATGATAAACTAAATTTGGAAAATCTCTCCATTATGTTGCATTAGTTCCACAGTTTAAGGCAGCATCTGAGGAAATCAGTTATGAAAACAGGACTTGAAGGCTAAATTTTGCTGGTGTGTGTGATTGGGTGATGTGCTTTTGGTGTCCTGGAGTGAGAAAAAACAGCTTATTACATCACATAATTAAAGGGAGCCCTGGGCTATGCAATGGAAATCCCTGAGGAACATTTGACATTATTTGATTGTATTGATTGAGAGTGGAAAAGGAGCACATCAGACAGGCCTCACCCCAGAGAGCAACAGCCTTTGATACTAGTCTGCTGACGTTTTTTGGACGTTTCCTCTCGCAGGGAAATTTCCTTTTATTGTTGACCATAATAAGACTGAAGCGAACATGTTCGCTCCTATTAAAACTACAACTCTATTAAGAAAGCGCCTGTGACTCAGTTCTGGGAGGTGATGCTGAGCTTGGATGGCCTTCCTCAAAGCATTCATTAAATGGTTGCTAATAGCAACATGCAAGAGAACATCTATGCAGTGAAAGCCTACACTAAATCATGTCTTCAACTTTTTCTATGATGGCTAAAATATTATTCATAGCTTACGTCACTAAAGCACAAGCCAAAACTGAAAAACACAGGTGCCTAATACGCACTCGTATCCTACTGTATGTATTAAACTATCAGTGTTCTCCGCACTGAAAAAAGGTCACCTAAAAACTAACTAGTTTTGTTCACATCACAAATATTACTTACATTTTACCAACACAACTCATATGGGTTAAATAAGATAACAATAGCGTTTGTGACAATAGAATAGAATAGAATTTATACAAAATATGTCATTGCAGTACCTCACAGCCAATAATTGTCTCGTCATGAAACATTCAGAAACAATATGGAACAAGAGAATATGCAACAGCATATTCCCTTATGCATAAGATGCAATATGCAACAGCGTATTGTACCGTGTTTGGAAGGAGTTTTGCATCCGTCACAACCTGTACGCAACTTCTGCATGTGTGATTGGGGCTCAGAAAGTTCTGTGTTTGGAAAAGTAGCGTTCCCTACAATTCCGCACCGACTTTTAACTCTTCTAAGGGGGAAGTTACGGTAAGATAGCATCTTGCATTTAACATCCAAGCTTTAGAGATGACAGATGAACGCATACAGAGCGACAACCCTAAAACAACAGCATGAAGAGCTTGACGGCGAACACGGCAAAAGGCGTCCTGTAAATGTGTTTTAAAAGGCTCTTACCGAATCTTAACACATGTGGCATCCCGTGAGAATATCCCACACACAGTAAGAGCAGCAACAGCCCAAGCCATCTCTGATGAGTTACCAGAGGAGAGCACATCTTCGTGATGCCTGCGATACACTGCATGTCATTCCCCTGGACGGATCGTAAGATTCCCACTTATTTCTGCTTTGGAGGTGTTTTTTTTTTGTCAGCGATGTGATCACGGCATGGTCACTGAGACAGAAGAGGACACTCCATCAGCGATGCTCCGCATGTCCGTCTCACTGCGCAAAGGAGCAACCTTCCGACCGGGCGTCCATGTTAGAGAAGGGAAATCCAGGAGAAATCCATGTACGGGTGGCCTGAAAGAGCGGAGCAATACGGGGATGAGTGATGAGAGCTAGTGTAGCGGATCGCTTGACGTGCAGGAGGCAGAAGCAGCGGCAGCGATGAGCGCAGGCTGCTCATGTAATGCTGTCTACTGCACTGCTGCACTCACACTGACGTCGAGCCGAGAGCAACGCGAGCGCAACACTGACCACTCACAACATCCATTTCCTACTCTAACATGCTTCACATCTCAAAGCGAATGCCGTGCATGGCTGTAACATCTCTGTTCATAGATATCATGTTCAGATGATGCTTCGGGCGCAGCCGTTTGTCCGTAAGCTCTCTGCTGTGCCCCGCAGCCTCTACTGTCTCATCTATTTTATACAAAAAGATTTTTTTTTCACATAGTTTCAGAATCTAATAAATGATTGCAATCGCACTAGACGAAAAACAAACACAAAACCCTACGACGCACGTGCTTTCGTATAAATGTTGAAATGGCACTTTTTATTATTATTTATTTATTTATTCTTTCTTTTTTAATTATTAGCTTTTAATTATAGCCCTCGTAAACTGCGAAAAAAAAACAGTTTTGGGATAAGGTATCATTACTAGACAGTTTCTGCTACAATAAAACTATGATAGCTTGCTATTATTCACGTTCAAAAATGACTAATATTCTGAAAGGAGATCTCCTATAAATTATCACGATTTATTATTATTATCATGATATTTGTCATGCATATTCAATAGCTGAACAACGTCTGAAGCCTAATAGTTTTCTGCGATAAATATGTGTGATGACATGACAGAAAGTAACAGTTCCACTTCGTGTGTGAGTGTGTATGTGAGCGCGCAAGTTCTCCTATTCTTTCAGTATTTGTTTCTGATCGACATAATACTCATGTTACTATATATATATATATATATATATATATATACGAAGATGGCAGCTAAGGTGCTCTTTGAGCTCTGGGGGCCTTTAAAACCAGGAAAGGGCCTAATGAGGACGAACCCTGTACAACTTAAATTAAAAAGACCTCGATTGTGCTCCTACTTTGAAAATAGGCTTAAGATGTGCACTAGAATAGATTGCCTTGATCTCATGTGAGCGCTGGTGGCTTTCAGCACCACGGACAGCGACGACAGAGGCTCCTCAATCCGCTCTACTGTATTTCATCAGTATCCGCATTCACATCGCTTTATACGGAATCAGCTGCCATCACCTCACAGCTGCAGGAACACACACACTCTTTCATCCTTTTGGATGGACCTTTAAGGTTTTGTGTCCTCTAAGAAATGTCTCAGTATTGTGTACAAGCCAAAATAATAAAATACAAATGTAATGAATGCATCTTATGCGACTTATGTGTCAATTTGAGAGATGTGTGTTCCGTGATTTTATTTTTTCTGCAAACAATACGTATAATTAAAGAATCTTACATGTTTAAAAAAAATTGTAAAAATGTATTTTATTTTATAACGATACATATGGGTTTTTTCCACGCCAAATGATGATCCGCTAACTAATTACTCTGGTAGCTCATACGGAATGAAATGTCATGTTTGCTGTATACAGTCTAGGTAGTTTACCCATAGTTTTGTTTTTGGATTTCTTTCACTTGTGCGGTTTATGTGTTTATCGTCTCACACATTCAGAAGATCGTTTTTAAAGTGTACCCTTTGAGTCTGAAATAAAATGTCTCTACAAAAGTGATGGCTCCCACGAAAGTAATTTAAGTGATGCTAAAAGACTCATCAACAGCAGTGACACCATTTCCTGGCAAGGGCATATTTAATAACTTAGTGATGCTTCCTTCAACCTCTTAACAGACATACGTGCATGTAGATTCAGAGGGAGGTGTGTGTGTGTGTGTGTGTGTGTGTGTGTGTGTGTGTGTGAGACAGAGAGAGAGAGAGACTGTGTGAGGGGCGGTGCATTTTAAACTAGGATCGTGCAGTCGAACCCGGGGTCTCAACATGCTTTATTAACTCACAAGTCATCATAACCCTCTTTGTAATTAAGGTGGACGAAAAAAAACAAGGTACCACAGCACAACAACTCTCTCCTTCTTTCCACATCTTATTCTTTTTGGCAAGGACATTAATAGTTAAGCGTAATTGTTACCTCAGTCATTATTTGAGGTTTAAAAAGAAGCACATGCAGCAGTCAGACCAGATGGACTGTTCAGTCCCAACTGTGAAATTTAAGCTAAACTTTAGTCGTTTCAGCGTCTAAATTAGATGTTAATTTCAAAGCAACGTAAGAGCCGCTAAAAGTGTGGTGACGGTGAAGATAAATGTCCTTACCTCGGTTGTTGAGAGCAGCTCAGGCTGATGAAGTGTGAGTACAGTGGGAGCAGTAGTTCATGTGTTCAGATGGAGGAGCCGCTCGGGCTCTGTGGAGGAGACACGCCTCCTGTCGGACGAACACAACTCCCGCTTAAAGACACACAGCTTGCGCTGCGCTATAATTCAAAATAAATGTATTTAATCGATATATGCTAAGAATATATCATTTAAAACATTTATAAAACAGTGCAGCGTATGCTTAAGGTATGCTTTCAACTGACAATTTTACATTAAGCGCGCGCTGTAAGTGACAGAAGACGGCGAAAGGAATTATTAGAACCGTGAACCATGTGTTGAAACTGCTGCTATATTAAGCATATTACCAACATGGAATTTAGGTGATTGTAGTATATTTTGCAATTCCGAACTGAACTGAGATTTAAACATAAAAGTTAGAGAGTTATTATATTATTGCACATTACGAAATTAAAATAATATAAAGATCGTGGTAAACCACAAAAAAGACTAAAAGCTTCACTAATGCCATAAAACGCTACAGCGTTCATAACAAAAATGTTTTGTTATGCCTCACACAGGGAATTATGGGAATACTATATTCCATGTAATACAAAAAAGCATGAATAACTTTTTTTTCATAATTTTAAATAATTTTCATTACAATATTCTTCTTCTTTTTCTTCTTCTTATTGTGCATTATTGTTATTGTTATTATTATTATTACAACAAAATATTTAAATATGTATATTCTTTAAAAAGTTTTTTTTTAAGTTTAATAATAATAATAATAATAATAATAATAATAATACAAAAGAAACAATATTTTTCAGCAAAATTACTTGTATTGCAATTTAAAGTATGACATAATCTCTTTTAAATGCCAACTTTAACTAGGTAACAGGCTTTTAAACATTATGCTCCATTAAAATACTAACATATATAACAGTATGCATTGGCCTCAAATGCTACAAAAAGCCATTGAGTCATTATTGCCCAGGACGGTATAAATATATATACAATAAAACGATTATGAAATGTAAATCATGAAACTGTAAATATATTCAAATAGCTTAAAATGTCAACATAAAACATCTGTGACAACTTGCCCCAGCATGTTATTATATACTAACTGACTAAATTTAAGGCATCCCAATGTAGTTTTATTGTGTTGCCTTGTTCACCTGTTCATTCATCCATCAGTTTGTTGTCTGGCTTGCATAGTGTTTATTTGTACCGCATATGTGTTGTTGGTCCATGTCCAAAAAAGAAAAGAAAACCAACCTTGTTTGCCATTTCTGACTATAAGACAAGACACAAAGTCTTTTGTCCCTGACTGTAAGTCTTGAATGAGAGTTTGACCAGGCTAGTCTCGTCGAGTGTGTGATCAGAGGTATGGCCCAAATAATGAGATGGCTGCTTCTTGTGAACTGCATTTGAAACAGCCATGACAGCTCTGGGGGTCTTCTAAAGGACACACTCGCTATAGTCTCAGCTTTCTGTCTCTTATGTGTGTGCGGCTGTGTTATGAGGCTCTGACTACATGTGGAGGAGAGAGAAAGAAAGAAGGAAAGAAAGAGAGGAAGTGATAGAAGCAAGGCGTCTCATTGCTTTTCCCCTCTCTCTTTAATTACAACCAGTCTACCATATCGGAGAGGAAATTAATTATTCACCTAATCTGCCACAGGAAGAAATACACGTCTAATGAAACACACCACCAATGCAACAAACAATAAGACACATAGAACACAAAGCCATAAATAAGTGTACAATTATAAAAGGCTTTAATAATTGGGCGCTAATGTATAGAAAAATTACTTAATGTATCTTCTGTATAAGGAAATTATATATATACACAATCAGGTCCATATATATGTGGACACTGACACAATTTTCATAATTTCAGCTCTGTATGTTACTAGAGTAGATTTAAATGTAAACAATCAAGATGAAGTTGAAGTGCAGACTTTAAGCATTAATTCAAGGGGTTGAAAAAAATATAACATAAAATCCTAAGGAATTACAGCCATTTTTTATACACAGACCCGCCATTTTCATGGGCTCAGAAGAAATTGGACAAATAAATATAATCATAAATAAAATGTTCATTTTTAATATTTTGTGGAAAATCCTTTGCAGGCAGTGACTTCATTAAGTCTGGAAATCATAGACATCACCAGAGACTGGGTTTCCTCCTTTGTGATGCTTTGCCAGGCCTTTACTGCAGCTGACTTCAGTTGTTGTTTGTTTGTGGGTCTTTCTNCCTTTAGTTTTGTCTTCAGCAAGTGAAATGCATGCTCAATCAAGTTTAAATCAGAAAATTTACTTGGCCATTGCAGAATATTCCACTTTTTTACCTTTAAAATCTCCTGGGATGCTTTTGCTGTATGTTTTGGATCATCGTCCATTTGTACTATGAAGCGCCACCCAATCAACTTTCCTCAATTTGACTGAATCTGGGCAGACAGTATATCCCTGTACACTTCAGAATTCATCCGGTTGCTTCTGTCTTCTGTCACGTCATCAGTAAACACCAGTAACCCAGTGTCACTGCAGCCATGCATGCTCATGCCATCACACTGATCCACCATGCTTCACAGATGATGTTGTATGTCTTTGGATCATGAGCTGCTCCAAGCCTTCTCCATGATTTTTTCTTCCCGTCATTCTGCTACAGGTTGATCTTAATTTCAGCCGTCCAAAGAATGATTTTCAGAAGTGGTCTGGCTTTTTTAGATGTTTTTTGTCAATGTCTAATCTGCCCTTGTTTGCACCTTGTTTGCAGTAGATTTTCTGCATAACCATGCTCAGAGTTGTGCTTATATTTACACACATTCCTAAGTATAAGTACAAGTTGGTAGATCCCACATTTTTGCATGAAACTGTTCTTACGCACTCATTACGCACACATCTGTGCATATGCATTGTTGATAAATGAGGGCCCAGACCTTTTTATGTTGCTGAGCTCACCAGTGTGTTCTCTTTTTTGTCAGAATGTACCAAACTGTTGATTTGGCCATGTGTAATGTTCTGTTTTACTTGCATGCAAAGCTTTTTTGACCACATGATGTGGGTTCTGAGCAACAGCTTCCAAATACAAATGGCACAATTAGAATCAACTCCAGACCTTTTGCCTGCTTAACTGATGTAGAAAAAAATGAAGGAATAGCCCACTACTGTCCATGAAACAGCTTTGGAGTCAACTGTCCATTTACTTATTGTCCCTTGTTTTAATTCCTTAACCTTTTTTCCAGTTTTGATGAGACTACCCTTAAATTAAAGCTCAGGGTGTGAACTTTACGCCCATATTCATTATATAACTGTAACTTGAATATGTTTTGGTCAACAGATAAAATGTCCAAATATATATGGACTTGACTGTGTATATTGGATGAGAATTTTTTTTAGTAAAAATAAATAAAACAAAGCCAATATTACATAAAACATAACATTGAAAAGTGTATAAATCACTCGTTTTTCTAAAGAAACACTGTCTAACAGCAACACAATAACAGACCCCCTAAAGCATGCAGTGAATTTGGTGGGAGGTAATTGAGAATGAATGGGGAAAAGTCACATGAGAGGAGGTAATGCCTCCATTGTGGTATGATTGAATATGACTGGTTATTTTCGGCTGTGATTGGTTCATGCGATAAGTCCTACCTCGTGTTGGGGTGGGGGACTTTGACTTGCCTCACCCCAGCCAGGGTGAGAATACGTGGTCCTGCAGTCTCTCAAAATGGTCCTTGCCTTTCCTGGAGGTGGGCAACCCTTCGTAACCAGAGTAGGGGGCCTCAACGTGCTCTCGTGCCCACCAGCGTAAGGGCATTTGGGCTAGGTATCGCTCACATTAGCTTATGGAGAACTGTCAGTTCCTAGAGTGTGGGGTTTTACGCTTCACCCCTGGCCAGAGTGAGGCCACTTGGGCAAGGCGTCCCTCTATACCACCCCTGGAGCTCAGTTTCCATTCCCAGAGAAGTGAGGGGCGCTTCAGCCTGGCATCACCCCTACCAGGGTGAGGGTATGTGGGCATGGCATCCCTCTCAAAAGCCCTTCGTTTCAACTTGTGGATCTCACTTCCAAGAAAAACGCGACCATTCAAATAATGATGGTACATAAAAACGCCCATGCCCAGTCGAAACCTCCTCCAGGGTCACGGCCAGATCCCAGCCGTGTCCACGGATGGGGTGCCCCGCCCGATATATACCGGCACCTCATGGAGGGTGGATGTTTGGCCCATGACCTTTTAAGTATTAAAACAGATAGTATTAAATTACAGAGTGTCTATTGACACTAAGTGCAAATAGCCCACCTTGTTGGCAGAGGATATTTACACAAACTCCGCCCACCAACATGTGATTGGGCTCGTCAACACTACAAAAGACGACTGTCCAACAACAGCTCCAGTGGCGTAGATGGTAAAGCGCAGACTTTGAGTCTGCCTTTTGCCAAACGTTTTTTTTTTTCAAATCTCATATCATATCAGAAACACATTTATTTTCAGCAAAAAATGAAGGAAATAATCAAAAATTTGAAAATAAAGTATAAGGTATAGTGTAGGGGTAGGTGTAGGAAGGGCTTTATTGTCCCAATAAGGTGGCATCCATTTAATAATTTGAAATTGAAATGATAATTTACACTCAATACATAATTATTGCATGTTGTTTTATAATATACAGCAATAGTGAGTTGTAGATAATTGCCACTATTTGCAATACCTGTTTGAACAATAAATAGCAGAAAATCCTGCTATTTAGCATAGTGTAAATATAATCTATAGCTATTTGCACTTAGTGTAAATAGCCGCTGCCATTCAATTATTATTAGACACATAACATATATACACAAACATGTATACTGGTTGTAACATTAGGGCAAGCCAAAACATGGGTATCTTTATGGAAATGTGTGTGTTTCACTTATTTGCCATTATGCATTATTCCTGTGTTTTGTATGGGACACAGTTAATAAGTAAAAGGTGTAGTGTAGTACAAGCTAACTTGTGATTTATTTCACATTTCTACCATCTCACATCTTCAGAGTAAACAGGGGAAATATCAACAAGCGGCTTATCTCTGATCCTGTGTGGTGCAAGACTAATTTCTAGTTTTGAACGTCTCATGTTCGCACCAATTATTTATGGTGACATCCCTATTAAGATCCCTCAGCTGCTTTTTGAATTAGAGAAGCGCTAATAAGGTCTTTCAGCAGTTTATACACTGCAGTCTGTAGACTTTAATGAGCCCCTGGTCGCCCCTATTATCCCAAACAAAGATGGAGGTGGATTACTGCAAAGGCTGGATCAGCCCATGCTCTCAGACCTCCTGTCATTCTTCCTTGGAATGTGCCTCCTTAATATTAGTGAGGGAACACTGCATGTGGCAAACAAGCACTGTGATATTTGTGAATTTTGTGGCATTCCCACAAGATTATAAATGTGCTGTGTCTGTGGGAATGGAGTAAGGGCTTGCTGGGGAAAATTGTGAGTTCAGTCTTTGTAACCTTTTCATTATGGTGTCCAGCTTATTCTCTCTCTCTCTCTCTCTGTCTGTTCACATTCCATAATAGTTGTCATGGTACTGTTACTGTGCTGGTTTGGCTGGTAAACAAATACAACATCAGACACAGAAATTAATCATTTCCACAGTTGAACTGGTAGAACAGATATACCAACCGTAACAGGAAAAGAAGGCAACTTTCATTGTTCAGAACTGTGAGCGGTAGGTTAGGTGTTAAAAAGCAGCACTCAGTCTAAATGGTCATATTTCTGTTTTTTATTATTTATTTATTAAGTTGGCTTGAGAAAGCCAACTTACTGATCTACTATTTAAGATTTTTATTAGTCTTCTTCTGAGCCAAATTTCGGTATCTATCTCCTCCTAAAGCTTTCAAGCTAGAACCACTAAACTTGGCCCAGACCTTCAGACTGGTCTGACTCGGTGTGCTATATCTTTTTAGACTGATCCGGCTTGCAGTTTTCGTAAACCAGACTATCAAAACCACCAAAAATCCCATAGATTTACATTGACGGAATGTTCAAATGAGCCAACACTCCAACTGACAAAATTCAAATCTAAACTCCCAGAATCCCTTGAGGCTCAAATAAGCTTCCTTTCTATGTACTATTTCTAATCAA
>JAHKKF010505373.1:0-10009 GCA_019740295.1 Labeo calbasu
AGAGGAACAAGTGAGTGATGGACGAGTGTATGTGTGTCTGGTAATACCTGTATATTGGTATATGAGAAGAGGAAAGATACTGTTTGCACAGTATAACAATCATTACGCCTATGGAATGTCTCCATAAAACATGGAAACCAGCGTTTGTGTGTGTGGTGTTTTTTTCACTACGTAAGAAGAGATCACCTTAAATTTGTCAATTCTGATACAAATGTTTTTCAGAATTTTGTTGACAAAATGGCAGGTAGTGCTGGTGTCTGGATTGGACTGACTGACATTGATGTGGAGGACGTATGGAAATGGGTTGGTGGCAGCACACTGACCTCTGGGTGAGAAATCACTGAATTTAAGAGATTATTGTTTAATAAATGATTCTCAGAGTCAGTATCATATCACACAGAAAGCAGCACTGAACATCTAATGCTGATCTGTTAATGCAGGTTTTGGAGGTCTGGACAGCCCGATGGAAAAATAAATGAGAATTGCGCTGCGTCTTATTCATCAGAGTGGCATGACTATTCATGTAACAAAGCTTTTAAATGGATCTGTGAGAAGAAAATTTTGAAATTGTTTTATATGTAATGTTTAATCACTTAAAGAACAGACTCATTTTGTCATTGACTAGTTATTAATTATATTCTAGATTATTTTTTTACTATTAAAGCTTTGAAGTGGCTAACATACACATTTGTAATACCTGCCATCTCCTTAGTCATGTAACTGCCATTAATCAATTAAAAGTGTTTCTAATGTCCAAAATACATGCACACTGTGCATTCTTACTTATAAATAGTAAATCTCTGATTAGCGTGTCAGGAATTGAAGGCACACACGTGCCATTACTGATGACATCATTCAGAGCAGCATTAATATTAATAACTATACAGGACGAACAAAAGCAAAAGTGAGTTTGGAGCTGCTGTGTTTTCATCTGATGGCTGCATTCACACAAAGTTCAGTTATGAAACCGAAGTCACTTCCTTAAGTTTTCAGGACTACAGCTGAATTTTAGAGTGAGTTCAGTAAACCTGTGTTTGTGCAGGGGTGCAATGAAACATGAAAAATATACAGTACAGCACAACGCAAGGTGGCACCACAGAGAGAAACTACTGTACATTATCAAACACATTGAAGGTTAGTGAGAATTTTGCTATTTAAATCCAATATCACCGAAAGACATACACTCCTTAAAAATGTGTACAAACAGTCTGTCATATAACCAATCATTTAATTACTGTTAACATTTAATGAATATATTTGAACCTGGACAGGCAAAATACCTTAAGGCTGTAATACACAACGCAACTTTTGCCCAGATATTTGCTCTAAATTTGTAGTCTGCAGGAGTCGATGCTAGTTACCAAAAGCAGATTTTGGCCAACTGGAGTCCATTTCACAGAAAATTAGTGTGGCTATAATGCACAGATTTTTTTTAGCTTTAGACTTTGATTCCATCCAGCCTGACAATATCAAACATATATCAAATATAATCATATATTTTGAGACGATTGTTTGTTGCGTTCTGACTGAAGTGACAGTCTAATGTGCAATACCCAGTTTTTCTTTGTAACCATTTACAAAGTTGGCAAGTATATGATGCCTTCTATCATGTTCAGAACTGAAAAACAAAGGTCAACAGCACATGAAAGACTATTTCTTTTATACATTTGTATTTTATGTAAACATGTGTTATATCTTATATAAATATATGTTTTATGTCTAAGTTTTATGTTGAAAAATGTTGGGGGAAAAAGTATATTGATGTAATATTTCAACTATCCAGATATATGGCCACTATAAACTGTTTAAAGTGGTGTTGAAGCTTGAGGATCTTGCACTTGAGGATCACATCCTTGTAGACTTCAAGCTTTGACCTCAGATCAGTTCTGTTTTGTGGTTTCATTTTAACTGATTAAAGCAGAGAGAAAAGCAGCTAAAATTGTAAAGAGAACTATACAGGAATATCATTCAACATTAGCACAGCTGATGTATGACTGTAATTGAGCAAAAATGTCTCATGATATTTATGACAATGTGACCAGGATTGGAAAGAGAGAGAGAGTGGAGATGTTTGTGGATATCTATAAGAGTGCAGACTGTGTAAGAGATCATGACTTTAAGGCAAAAATAAACACACACCAACCATTACAGCAAACAGGTAATCACATTAATTTCAGCATTTTTCTCCATAAAATGGACTGATATGGTGCCTCGATTTTGAACTTCCAAAATGCAGTTTAAATGCGGCTTCAAACGATCCCAGCTAAGAAAGAAGGGTCTCATCTAGCGTAACGATCGCTTACTTTAATAAAAACAATTTTAAACCCCTATTTTTAATTAATAAAAAATTAACTGTTTTAATGTAATGGGTAATCATGAACTACACAAAATCTACACAAATATTCAGAGTTAGGAAGATAAACAAATTTTTTGTAAATAAATGTAAAATTAGTGTCAATAGAAATAAGAGATGATCTAGTTGTGTTAACAGATGGATAGAAATGTGACCAATCCAGCTGTTACTACATTTTCTCTGTAAAGAAGAGCTGGACTAAGAGCAGAAGATACTGTATAGAGAGATCTGATCACCATAAACAACAGAGAGGAACACATGAGTGAGAGATAGTGAGTGTGTGGTAATTTATTTCTATATGAAAAGAGGTCAGTCCCCAGTACTTAGAATTATTGTGATATAAAGGTTTTCTTTTTTTCAACTTGTCAGAATTTTGTTAGGGAAATGTCTGATGGTGCTAAAGTCAGGATTGTTGTGACTGCATTGGTGTGGAGGGTAGAAGAAAATGGCAGCACATTGACCTCTGGGTAAGATATCACTGATTTTTATGTAATAAATGATTTTCACAGTCAGCATCACACAGAAAGTAAAACTGAACGTCTAATGCTGATCTGTTGTTGCAGGTCATAAAGAGCCAAATGGAAAAAGAGGAACTCTGCTCTAACTTACAAGTCATTGTGATATGATTATCCATGTTCAGAAACTTTGAAACGTATCTGTGAAAGGGAAAAAATAAAATTATTTTATTATATGCATACGTTTTAATCCGAATACTAATTCCAATCTTAGTTTTAGATATATACCTAAAATATTCCCTGTTTGAAAATGTTTTCATTTATTATTGCTCGTTCACAACAGTAAAGCTCCATTAGTTAACATTAATTAATTCATTATAACATAAACTGCCAGTGAAAAAATCTTCTAGTTAATATTAACATGTTAATATCAAGAGTTATAACTGTATTATTTAATTAACCTGAGCTGACATTTTTTACACCAAGAATAATAACTTCTGTAACAAATGCAGCTATTGCTCTTTGTTAATGTTAATGCATTAACTAAAGTTGACTACTGAAACCATATTGTAAAGTCTTACCTATTGTTCTTAATTATTTTGCACTTTCAAATCAGTTTGAAACATGTTTACTTTCTACATTTTCTTTTGTGTATTGTTTTTTTTGTTGAAACTGTGATAAAGAAAAAGTTATTAAACCTGTTATATTGTAGTATGATGACACGTTTTGCTAAACAAAGTTGTACAAATACCATGGTTAAACTGTGGTTTGTGCAGCATTTGTGGTTACCATGGTTTAACCTTACTAACCATGGTTTTTTGGTTCCATTTATAGAAAAACGTGGTCAATTTTCGTAAGGGAAGTTGTAAAAGAAAGTTAGCCAGCTTACATAACATTTCAGAGTTAATTGTGTATTTTGTCAGCTTATTTAGGCTAATAACTTCAAAAAAAAAAATTGTAGGAATTGTATGATCAGGATGTTTGTGTTTGCATGTGTTTTTCATTAACAGCACGCTGAGCTCTCTCTGCAACCATACTTTAAACTTTAACCTTGAATCACTTCTGTTTAGCTGTTTCAATCTAACTGGAGATGAAAGTAGCCAGGAGAAGAGCAGCTAAGTAGTATAGAAAAGAACACAGTAAATTTTCCAACATTAGCACAGTTAGTGTATGAGTGTAACTGAGCAGAAATGTGTGATGATATTTTTGATGATGTGATCAGGACTGGGACTGAGGAAATAGAGAGAGAGTGGAGATCTATGAGAGTGCAGATTGTGTGAAAGATCATGACTTCAGAACAAAGACAAACACACACCAATCATTTCAAGACACAGGTGATTACATTCATTTCTATAAAACACTGAATAATGAGGAAAAACAGCAAGTTCAGTTATTTAACATCATGTCTGCATTGTTCAGGATGTGATTCAGTGAAGGTCAGTAGCTCCAGATCAGCTGTAGTGTGTTTGGTGCTGCTGTGTGTTCTTCTGCTGACTGCAGTCATAGTGCTGTGTGTCCACATCCATACAAACAGGTTGAGAGCACTAATAATAATATAAAGATGATTAAAAATGGTAAAGAACAATTAAATAAATGGTCAACAGAACGTGGAATACACAATTTCTCTTATAGATTCAAGTTTTTCAGTCAAATCATTGTTGATAAAAATAGGTTTCTAAACATGTTATATTTCAGCTACCCAGATACATGCTCTCTACACAGTGTTAAAGTGGAACAATTACATCACATGGTAAAAAACAACTTAAAAAAAAAGTTGTTTCAACTTAAAAGTAAGTGTTCATGTTGCCTTAAAATTTTAAGTGTAGTCAACATGAAATGTTAAGCTGTACTACATGAAAACGTGGATATTTGAGTTGAGTATACTTAAAATTTTAAGGCAGCATGAACACTTTAAGTTGAAACAACTTTTTTTACGTTTTTTTTTTTTTTTTTTACAGTGCAACATGGACAGGAAACGACACATAAAAACGTTCAACACTGGTGTAAGTTGCTGTACAATAGCCATTAGGCTGATTGTGTATGTTAATGCTACTTCATTAGACTCAATCACCACAGACTGAACCTGGAACCTGTTTAACATTTTGGTTTGTTCTGAACAAAAACTGTCATTTTATTTGTATGTAATATTTTTAAATATTCTGCAGCATTAAAGCTCTCAACACAGGAGGCTGAAACAGTGTGTCTTTAGTTAACATACTACCTTTAACTGCATGTAACATTTAAAAATTATTTTAGACAATTTTTTTTTTTTTTTGGATGTCACATGGTGTCAAACATCAGTGCAGTTTCATACTGTTGTTTTAATATATATAGGTGTTAAAAACAGAATCAAATAGCAGATCTGGCTTCATGGCAGTGATGTGCAAATGTATGACTGTGCAACAAAACTGCTGTATTTAGTATGTGATACTATGAGGTACAGAATCCCTGTTCCATTCCCTTTTCTCTCCAGTTATTTCCTGTCCCCTCTTCACTGTATCGCTGTAGTAGGAGAGCAAAAGCACAGAAATCAATTAGAAATAAGATGATTGGTACTGCTTGATTTGGTCAAAAAATAGAAAACGAAAAAAAAAATGGGCGGGCTTCCCACCTTCTAGTAAGAGATCACATATAGCATATGAGGTTTTAGCACCTCATGCCAAACCAGAATGAGAACTGAAAGCAGAGAAGAACAGCCAATGTGAAGAGAACAATGATCAGCATTAGCACAAATTAAAATTACTGGCTTTTAAAAGAGCAGAAATGTCTGATGCTGTTTATGACGATGTGATCAGGACTGAGTCTGAGAGAGTGGAAATGACGGTGGCTATCTATGAGAGTGCAGACTGTGTGAGAGATCATGACTTCAGGACAGAGACAAACACACACCAACCACTACAGCAAACAGGTAATCACAGTCATTTCTTTGATAAAAACGTTATAGTTTGCACATGTTCAGTCATTTAACATCATATCTTTGTTCAGGAAGTGATTCAGTGAAGATCAGAAGCTCCAGAGCAGCTGTAGTGTGTTTGGTGCTGCTGTGTGTTCTTCTGCTGACTGCAGTCATAGTGCTGTGTGTCCACATCCATACAAATAACACAAACTACACACAAGTGACACACCAGCTACTAATCAAGACGACCAACCTCACAGTAGAGAGAAACCAGCTACTAACCAAGATGACCAACCTCACAGAAGAGAAAGACCAGCTACTAACCAAGATCACAAACCTCACAGAAGAGAAAGACCACCTACTAACCAAGATCACCAACCTCACAGAAGAGAGAGACCAACTACTAATCAAAATTCCCAGCCTTACAGAAGAACATGTCCAACTGCTAACTAACATGACCAGCCTACATCAAATAAATGAAGGGTTAATTCAAGAGAAACATGAACTGTTGAAGTGTTTTAATGGAATGGGTAATTGCACGAATATTTATTGATAGAAAGTTTTTTTTAGTTTTTTTTGTCGGAAATACAAATAAGAGCTAATAGTTTATCCGATTGCGTTACCAGGTGGATGGAAATTTTATCAATCCAGATGTTACTTAATTTCCTCGGTGAAGAAGAACTGGGCTGAAAGCAGAAGATACTGCATGGAGAGAGGAGCAGATCTGATCATCATAAACAACAGAGAAAAACAAGTGAGTGAAACACACTGTGTGTGGTGGTTAATGAAAAGAAGGTCAGGTCGAATTTGAATAGAAATATATTAATACTGCAATTTGTAAATATACTATTACTGTGGTTTTCTTTTTTTCCAACTTGTCAGAATTTTGTTAAGGAGATTTCTGGTAAAAATGCAGTCTGGATTGGTTTGACTGACACTGATGTGAAGGGCAGATGGAAATGGGTTGATGGCAGCACACTGACCTCTGGGTGAGAAATCACTGAATTTAACACATTATTATTTAATAATTGAATCTGATATCACACAAAGCAGCACTGAACATCTGATCTGTAATTCCAGGTTCTGGCAGTCTGGAGAGCCCAATGAACATAGAAAAGAGAACTGTGCTGTGACTTACACGTTATGGTGGTATGATTATCCATGTAACTACACTTTTAAATGCGTTTGTGAGTGGAACATTTTTTGAATTTATTTATTATAAGCGACAGGCTTATAGAGAGAACCATTTTGACATTTAACATTTTTGTCTGTCCAGTAACCCATCATAATGTAACAGTAAATTTGTTAATAAAGCCTTGGAATGATTAACTTACATGCGTATCACATTTGTCATCTTGCTCCCAGGCTAAATAAAGTCAGTCCTAGCACTGTTCCCTAAAGCGCAGCACTTGACACACACTCAGAGAGGAACTGTGTAAGGCTGCTGAGAGCCTCTTTTTTGTCATAGTTTGAGCATAAAAGATTTACACCTCACTCTGTAAAGACGAAATTCCCTCAGCTAATTCACTTTAACAGGGAAGCCAACAATTGCCTTTTCACACAGAAGATGAGATATTCTTGTACTTAAAGAGGCTCCTTCGACTCTTTGTGAGAATAATCACATTAAAAATGAAGGTGATGGGCAGGAAAGTCTAATTGTTTGGACATCGTACTAAATCACATAAGTCTTTGTCAGATTAATTGGGGCTGGTTTTATTTTAAATAATTTAGCTGCTAAAGTAAGGCTTTTCTAATACTTTTTTTAGATAAAGTATTAAATTATCATCTGTGTGAAACAAAAATGTATTTTTTTTTTTTTTTTTTTTTTGCTGAGTGGTCATTAAAGTTTGCGCATGAATAGAAAGCTTTATGTCTTCTCTTTGCTTCAGAAATGAATAAATTGGATGAGGTTTTGTTATTAGATTATTTTCATTCACTAGGCGGCTCTCTGTAATATTAGACTCTGATTGGTCGATCGCGGCATTTAGCGATCAGATATTTCATATTCGCCGTTGCCATGGCAGCGTTGTTATATCTGCGCAGCTAACGTTATTTTTACGTCTGTCGTCTTATCGCGGACTCGCGTTCTCTTGTTTCATACACACGCGACTGACGCCATCTTGCGTCTTATTTTTTGACGACCTCAGAGGAGTTTAGGAGGAAATTAATATTAGCCTATTGTGTACAAAAAACTTTACACTGTAGTCGTCTTCTTGTTGCTAGGCAGATTGTCCTGAACGTTTAATGGATTATTTGTCTTAGCGGGGCCTTGCAGGTAAGATTATACAATAATTTTAACTCTTACATATCATATAGATTCACAATAGTGTTAACATGCAAGGGGCTATGATGTAATAATACGATTAAAAAAATATCAGGCAAGAAGGCACCTTGGCCCATAAACCTAAAATAGAAGCAGGAAAACGAGCTTCTATGCAAGAAATCAGGTCTATGTAGTATTGGGAATACGTGTTCACGTAGCGCCGGTGCAGAAGACAAAAGGAATAGACAGCACTCACGGAGTCAGTGGTTTGTGACTGCGGTGACTTCCCGTCCTCCTCAGGATTCATACAAACAGAAGCCGAGCTTATTTTCCCTTTCGGGAGGGCACTGTTTTCTTCGTTGCTATTTATCAGCCTGTCACCCGGCAGGGATCAAATTTTCCCTGAAGACACCGTGAAATTACACATACTTTCCCCCCTTCCCTCAAGACCTCTAGGATAAATATCACAGTTTAAGCCTCTGGAGCCAGCTGAGCTGTGTGGCAGATAAAAATTTGACCTCTCCGTTCGCCCTGTTTGTCCTGACTATTGAACTCAGCGAGAAACTGCGTGATCTGTCACCTCTAATACACTAGACTCAAAATCCGTTTCTGCTTTTTGTCTTTTTTATATATAATATATGGGAGAAAGTGGCATGTTGTCAAAACATTTTGAGGCCAGTTAATGGACTACTTGCACTGAACCTCGTGACGCACTTCCGTTTTAAAATCTTACGGCTCAGTTATTTCCGGGTATGTACAGTTTCAATGCGCTGTATAATCTAGTTGATTTAAACGCCTAATAAAATAAGGGTTCGCGGGATGAATTCAAATTCGGAAATTTTCAGAAACATGAGAAAACATATTCTGATGATTACTGTGTACAGAATTTTTCAAACTCAACGGAACGTTAAGTTTTAATCCAACATAAACCAATCTGAGAAAGCGGTGGTTGGTAATCATATGTGATTGTTCACCACAGGGTGTCAGTGCTCTATAGTGGCCTAATCGCACTTTGTGAGATCTGATAAATAAGATCATAATGAACCTTTATTTATTTGTATTAAATATGTTAGTCACTATTCTGTGTCATATTCTGTCATCATTTCACTGTATGTAGCCTAATGCCAAAATATGGATATTCAATAGTCGCACTGTCAGCGTGTTACTGTTACTGTTAAAAATATTTTATAAAATAATTATAAAATAAATAATTTAAAAATAACCGCACATTCATTCAGCCATTTTAAACAATGGAACAAGCAGTATGGGCTCAGAGTAAGAGCACCAGTGCACACAAACAAATTAGCCATGGTTTTTACTACAAATAAAACCATAAAACCAAAAATTGCAATTGAAGTTAAACCAGATAACCACAAATTAACTCGGGTTTTACTACACTGTCCATAGTTAAACGATGGTAGGCTATTTGTAGTAAAACTGTTGTATACAAATGGTAAAAATGGGGGGAAAAAAACATGGCACTTTTACTATAGTAAAACGAAATGAAATGGTGTTTATCAGTCAAACTCATTTAAAACTACATTCATCAGGTATGAAATATGGTCAGTAAAATATATATATATATATATATATATATATATATTTTTTTTTTTTTTTTTTGTTGTTGTTGTTGTTGTTGTTTTTTTGTTTTTTTTTGTTTTTTTTTGAGAATGCAGCAGGTTAGTGGGGAAATATATTTATTTATTATTATGCACGTTCTGGAAAATATATTCAACATTTCAGCAGGTTGATGATTCATGTTAGCACAGAGAATATGATTAATTTTTTTTTTTTTTTTAAAGAAATGACAGCCCTAAAATGTAGTAATAATCTGCGTTCTCATGAGAAACTGTTTGTACGTAGGTGCGCTGAACGCTAACCGGAAACTCCCGAGCCGTAAGTAGAACGAGGTAGTAGTTGTGCAAGTACACTGTAAAAAATGAAAAACACAATTTGTTGAGTCAGCTTAAAATAATTTGTTACCCTGCTGCCTTAAAATTTTAAGTTCAGTCAGTTAAAATAAGCTTATTCAACTTGAAATG
>JAHKKF010505387.1:0-27321 GCA_019740295.1 Labeo calbasu
TTGTATCAAATAAATGCAGGCTTTGTGAGCAGAAGAGACTTCTTTAAGAAAAACATTAAAAATCTTACTGTTCATAAACTTTTGACTGGTAGTACATGTATTTTTTTTAATATTTATTTTTAAATTGAAGTATCGAGAAGAGAAGGATGAGATGGAACTAAAGTGCACAATGCTAAAAAAGGACTCCAAAATGTATCGTGACCGAATGGAAGACATTCTGAAGCAACTAGAAGAAGTCATCAAAGAAAGAGACAAGGTTCTACACTTCATCACGTTGTATATTTCACATTAGATCAGAGATGCACAACCCTGTGGGCCTGTGACAACTTTTGATTTGGCTCACCATTCATATCACATGCCACTGAAGCACATTTTTTATTTTTGCATTGAACTGTAGAACAATATACATTTGATTAAGAAATGTACATTTTAATATAATACAGTCGGATATAATGCAGCATTTACTTTTGGCCCACAGCCCTCAATCTAGTTTGATTTTTGGGCACACATGCAGTGTATCTGTTGACTGTCTCACATTAACCACAACAATTGTATGGCACTGCCCTTGTGATAGGCTATTTGTACAAGAGAGGAGTACCATTTGGAGAACTCAAAAAATCTCCAAGACAAAGACCAGTATCGCAAACAGATCCGGGAGATGGGAGAGCGTTATGATGAACTTCAAGTCCAGTTGTTTCGAACTCAAGGAGAAGTTCTTGCTCTTCAGTCAAAGCTTCGCAAACAGAAAAACCCAATTCAAGTGGTATGTACAGCACACTTGAAATTTCTACTACACAGAGTGAGTGTGAAATGTATGAATGGAAAAGGTTAGTTCAAAATCATTGGTTAGTTCAAAGGGTTAGACTTCTTATTGTGTCACTATGATTTAAGCATGTTATTTTTAGGCACAAAATATATGGGGTTTATAATAGCATGTTTATTATTATTTGTTGATTCCTCAGCACTCAGAAGAAAGCTCCTTGCTGAGTTCATTTGAGGTAATTTTGCATAATTCTCTGACATTAAACATTTAAATGCAAAAGATATTTCTGTGTTTCTTATCTTAAAGTGACATTATCCTCCACAGCATTTGGTTTGTATTCTTTTTAGTCATCAACAGGGTTGCTTACATTTTGTCCACAGATGAAAAGTCAAACTAGCGAGGAGGATTCTAGGGAAAGGGGTGAAAAGGGTAACATTCTCTGATTTTTTCCATTAGATTGCATGCTCAAAAAGTAGACTGTTCTTGTTTTTTAAAAAAAAACATGGTTCCCCTTTCCTTACACAGATATGAGTGAAGAGTCACAGAGCCAAACATCTGGCGAGTACAATGTAAGGTATCTTTTGGATGTTTTGTATGTTTATGAACATAGTGATAGTGGCTTAATTTTTTTTTTTTTTGCATATTTCATGTTTGCAGTATTCCGAGAGGATGTTCTCTGAGGAGGATGTATCAGCCAACTGCAGACCTAGAGGAAAATGCAACTTTCATTATAGGAGGTTGGGTTTTTTTATTTATTCTTACATAACAATTTAACCATTAGAATTAACCACTGAAACAGAGCTACTACATTTCGGATATTAAATGAATGATTTGTGTCTAAGCAATACTCCTAATGTTGTCTTGGACAGGAAACGTGCTTTAAGAACCAAAAAATTCACAGACAAAGAGAGTGTACAGGGCATCCTGGACAACACTTCTGGGAGTGATACAGACGGGATGTGACATACAGCTTTGGACAAGGAGATGAAATGTGGCCTTCTTTGAAGGCATATTTAAATTTTATGACAGTCCAACATTATTCTGCATCCAGTGACCCATAAAAACTTATTCATATCATATCAGTGTCATAGTGTTCACTGTCAATGTCCAGTCAATCACTTATGTTGTTATGAGTCTGATCTGCCAAATTATCTGTTATCTATTAATATATAAATATATTGATTTTTATTTTGAGATATTGATTTGATTTTTTATGCAGAAACTGGTGTTTAAAATAAACTTACCCTAAAAATACTAACTGAACTTGCATTTAGTTCGGTTCTGCATGAATGATATATGAACCTATTTGTGAATGTGATATTGTAATTATTTTCATTTTGTAATAACGTTAAAAATAAATACAGTATTATATATGTCTAACTGTTTTGTTATCAACGGCATAATAAAAAAATGTTTAAATACTAAATACTGTACGAAAATTTTACTGGTAATACTAAATGGTTCGGACTACGTTTGAAGGGAAATTTGATTAGACCTAACACACCACTTTACCTCACCGTTGGTTGGACTTTTTACTCCGCTTGCGTCACCTGTGTGGCTGCCATGGCAACAAGAAAACGCTTTCACAAGGCCTGAGTGAACGCTTCCTTGAGCTCTTATAATAAACGAACTATTCTATAACTTATCATTGATTTGGATACATTTTTATTTTGACTGAGAAATAAGCATATTATTCCGTAGCTACAATGGTAGACACGCGTGTGCTTCCCAGTGGTAAAGTTTACCGGCAGATGTTTGACGCCCAGGTAAAAGTATTCATATTATCTGAACGTCAAATGTGCGTTTTACATATTGTTGATGTTTTTAGTATTGTGGAGAATTTTGGATGCAAAATAATGGTCTGAAGGCAGCTCTTGGCGTATGGTGATAGTAGAGTGTTTGTGCTCAGGTTCAGTTGTCTCTGGCTCTATTTGACTCGCGGAGGAAGCGCGTAGCGGATGAGGGCGACTGTCTGCTCAGTGGAGATGCGGCAGACTCTGCATCACAGCAGCTCAATGGGACATTAAACATCACCACGGGGTATGCTGCTGCTGCTGAAAGGATTTAGATTTTAATGTAAAGACGTTAATCATAAAAGTACTCTGTTTGATAGGAACACACTTCATTCTGGTGGAAACAGAAGTGAGGACCAGGATGATAGTGAGGAGGTTTGGGGTCTTCCAGACACTGTTGGTGAGAACTGAAAGTCTGTGATACTGAACTGTTTGCAACACTCAGTCTTTTCCCCCTTTTTTTCTTTTCCTTTTTTTTTCTTAAGACATTTTTTGTTACAGTGTTATTACACCAGATAAGTACAGAGTAATAATAATGAATAACAGGTTAGAATTAGGGTTTGGTTTAGAGTTAGTTGCTTGTAATTATGTACAATTTGCTGTTAGTACTAGTGCATGTAACATTTCATGTGGAACAAGGACACTGTAAAATAAAGTGTTACCCAAAAAGACAAAAATGTGAAAACTATGACTTTTTTTTTACTACTTTTTTAGGATTGTTAGATGAATAGAAGTTTTAAAAAAACAGCTTTATTTTAAATATTTTGTTACATTATGAATGTCTTCACTGTCAATGTGTCCTTGCTACTTGAAAGTATTAATAAAAAAAAAAAACTTAACTGACCTCAAACTTTTGAATGGTAGTGTATGTAAAAACACAAACATTCATTTAACCAGCATTTGTTAAGTTACAATCAAAGAAACAATAAAGAAACTCAATAAGACAAATAAACTCGATAAGCAAGTTTTGCCAGATTTCTTTTCAATAATAATAAATAAATTGTATAACATAAAATAAATGAAATTTACAGTTTATGTATGTCTAATACATGTCCTAAAAATAAACAAAACTGTTTCGTCATTTGTCCTAAGGGTCAGTCTATTATTGTGATTCTGTTTTGTCTGTAGTTCCAGAGAAAAAAAACTCAGACATCATTGATCGCCTTGCGGAGAAAAGGCGAAAGGATCACAGTGAAGCTGTTTCTCAGTTGCAGACAGATCTCTCCAGCATCAGTGTGGTACACACATCTATATATGTAGTGTCAAAATGTTTTTATTACGTAGATCCATCTAGTGTTTAATCACAATTGCAGTATTACTAATTATGTCTCTCACGTGCCTTATATTGTGATACTTCTGCATTTAGGGTTTTGAACCATTGTTTGGACAGACAGGAAACGATATTCTTCTCAGATTGTCAGAGCATAATGACAATACTGAAAGCCTTATGCAGAAGATTGAAAACATCTCTGATTTGACAGCACACAGCTATGAGGTGAAGACCAACTTTCAAATACAATACTTGCTTATTGTAAAAATTTAATTTTAGCTGTTTTTCATCACTCAGCTTTTATTTATCCTTTGTTTTATAAAGGACATGCATGAGATCTGGAACAAAGTCAGCCATGAATCTTTCTTGAAAAGAAAGTGGATTAAAAAGCTAGATGAGATATATTCCAAATATGAATCTGAAAGGAAAGCTATGGTATGTGGTCAATATTATGTAAATTAATGTTCCCACAGGCAGTAGATTAGTACACTGCTTATTTGTTCCTCTTTCCCAGATTTCAGCATTATTGAAAAAGTCCACCACAAAACTCGAGAAAATCAGTTATTTGATGCCATGTGATGTCCACAGACTGATTGACAATGAAGCCATGGTTAGTGTATTCTACATGGCATATATGAATTTGTATGTTTCCGGTATTTTTTTCTTTTGTCATGAATCAATGTTTTCCACAGATGATAAACCAAGCTCTGCTAGCAAATCGACGTGCTTTGGCCAAACTGTGTTTGAATTTGATGGAGAAACATCTGCAGATGGACATTTTCCAAAGGCAGAGATGGGAGGAAAAGCTCCAAGATTGGAAAAGAATAAAACTTAATGACGCAGTCAGCCGGTTCAAGTATGTCTGATAATAAAGAAATAGTTGAAATTCCCTTGCTATGAAAGTAATGCAAAGTTGTTTACCAATAAAATACATAAAGTGTATGATGCAAACAGTTCTCAATGGGAGTTTTGCTGATTAAGCAAATATCACACTTGGGACTACAACATATCTATATTTATGTTCTTCCTTCAGAGAATTTATGAACAGCCCTCACATTAAGAACCCTAAAAACATTCGAGATACTCTAAGCACTTTGAAGTCAGATCAGAAAACACAGAGTGAGAAACGCATCCAAACGCTGGAGATTCTTAGGTAAGAAATGAAACTCATTTCTAGTCTTACACACTATTTCCATGCTGTTTACATGTTGTGTACCATCTACTCATATTTTGTGTCCTATATCCAGAGACATGACACCTCCAAGAATCTCAAAGGCATCAGTTGCAGAATGGTATTCAGCACTGTCTGTCATCAATAAGCAAATAGGTCAGAAAATGTGCTTCTCATTACAGTAATCCAGTATAATCCAGTATAATACAATGACTGTGCTCAATGTCTTCAGATTGTATTCACATTGCCGCAATGGAAAAACTTCACAAAAACTTTGAGAACAACTGGCAAGTATGTTTGGCAGAGGTTGATCTCTTTAAGGTGAGAAATAACTGCTTTCTTGTTTGTCTCGATTGTCAAAACACTACAGAAATGCAACAATATTCTCAACTCTTCACACAGACAGAGGTGTCCACATGCGGATTCACCTCAGATGAGATACAAAATATTGTTAACGTGGAGATACTTCCTCTCATTGGCCAGTGCCAGTCACAAACAGAGATCTATTTGGAAAAACTTGATGTGAGTTAATTTTCCTCCGTGCTTTAAACTAAATCTCTCCACTTCTGGAGTATAACCTGATAACTCATAATAATTTATGGATGTGTTGCGTCTTTATTTTATGTCAGTACTCTCATGTTATATTGTGTATTTCAACTTTTTTTTTACAGAAAGCTTTTGAAAGTTTGGCCAAAACCGCAGCTTATGACAGCAAGTGCTTATTCAAGTTTATGTGTGGGGCTGCTCAGCTGTGGGAGATCCACTGCGCAGGCATGTTGAACAGAGAACAGCAGCTACAAAATTCCCTGGAGTCCCTCACTCAAGTCCACGAACAAGAGAACCAGGCAAGAATATATTTGAAAGACATTTCTCATAAGTAATGTTTGTATAGTCATCTTTTTTGCAATATTTTGTAACATTTCACACCTTGGCATGTCTGCTCAACATGGATATAAGCTGTCAAATGTCTCATACGACAGAGGAAAGAGGCCCAGCTGGATATGATGTTGGACAAACTCAGGCAGGAAAGCTCAGAAGAAGCTCTGAAAGCCTGCTTAGAGAAGACACTGAACTGTTTGGAAGAGGTTAAGAATGGGTAACACATTGAGATTTCTTTGAGTTTTTTGTTGTTGTTGTTGATTTTAGTTTATTGAAGGAATAGTTCACCCCAAAATTTTGTAATTAATCATTCACCATCATGACATCACAAACCCGTAAGACCATCGTTCATCTTCAGAACACAAATTAAGATATTTTTAATGAAATCTGTGAGCTAATAATTTTTTTAAGCTTGAACCACTGATGTCACATGGACTATTTCAACGATATCCTTACTACCTTTCTGGGCCTTTAATGTGTCAGTTCAGTTGCTGTCTATGCAAGGTCAGAAAGCTCTCGGATTTCATCAAAAATTTCTTAATTTGTGTTCCGAAGATGAACAAAGGTTTTACAGGTTTGGAACGACATGAGGGTTTTTTGACAGAATTTTCTTTTTTGGGTGAACTATCTCTTTAAGATCCATGAACTTCACTATAAAAAGATCAGACTTCAAGGGAAAAAACAATCAAGGGAAAAAAAAAACCCAACAAAATGAAGAAAACCTGAACATTGTTGTAAATCCTTTTCCTGTATTGTTCTTTAAGGTATATGAACATCTATAAAGAGGAAGTGGAAACTGTGGAGTGTTACCCGTCGTTAGTATTGCAGGAATTACAAGCATACAGTCATTCAGTCAGCCAATTTTTTAATATCAAAGAGATTTATGGCAAGGTATGTATTAAACCAGAACAATGCTGTTATCTCTGTTTGTTTAATGACAAACATTGTTATAATAGCGTTATTTTTGGTTACAGGACTCAAAGGATTTTTGCCAACTTTATCCCTCTCTTAAACTTGGTGAGTTAAAAACTAACTACTCTGGGAAATGTATTATTCTGTTGCCTCTGAACCTCCCTTTTTTCATGTTCATTGTGGTGTTTACTCAGGTCAAAGCATGACAACCCTTAAAAATGAAAGACTGAAGACAGAACTTGAGGTGAAACACAGAGGTGCACAAAAGCCACATTTCGACAGACAAGGAAGCTCAACATTCAGCTCGTCCAGTGCGATGGTAATGACACATACAGGTCACCCCTTTTATCTTGTGTCTACTTAATATTTAATTTCCTCTTTTTTTGTAGGATGATCAAGATTGTAAGACTTTAGAATTTTCAATCTCTCAAACCAAAGACACTCTCACTACTGCAAAAGGAAATGTGTACAACTGCTTTGGGTTTCACACTTCCCATAATGAGGAACAAGAGACAGACCTTAAGGAAACCGAGCTGGTTTTGTACCCAAAGGCTCTCATTGTTGAATTGCTAAAAGAGTAAGTGTACAGTAGAAATGATAGAATGAAATAATGCTGTGGTTGATCACAGTGATGTTCTACTATTTATTCATAGTACATGAAAACAATGTCTAGAGCTATAAGTTTGAGTGATGAAATTTGAATCTGAAAAGAAAATTGTGCAATAAAAAATCCATGTTCTCTTTTTTATAATTTACTTCTGCTTGCAGGTCTTTCTGTTTTCTTTTTTATTATTGTTTTTTTAAAATGTATATATTTAGTTCCTGTAGAAGTGGGTATCATAGATTAACAGAAGAAATTCATTACAATATTACAAATAAAACTCGTTGTTTTGCTCCATTATAGTGTAAGACAGACATTTTTCAGCCATCTGGAAGAGAGCTTTCATATTACTCTAACTAACACGATGACTGTTGTGGAAGCCAAGAAGGAAAAACTGAAAGCTGAGCTGGATCTTCGTCTGCAGCTCCACCAACCTCGTGCTGCAAGAATAGAGATGGACATTCACAATGTCAGAGCAGGTCTGTCCCCTCATCACATCCAAACACTTCCATTTTGGCTTTTACTAATTTGAAGTAGTGTAACAGCCCTTGTGAAAAACAAGTATGCTTTAGGATGCTTATAAAAAGAGTACTTATTACAGGGAATAATATATATGTATAATAATAATATGAATGTAATGATTTCAGACATTTTTTAATGTTTATTACATTTTTATTGTTCATTTTTTTTCTTTGAAAAACAGGAGCATTTTGTAAACCAAAATGAAATTTAATTTCTATTAAAATTTTGTGTGTCATACATATATATATATATATATATATTTATAATCTAATATATTTGTAATTACGCATTTGTAATGACGAAGTTGCAATTTAGTACATTCAAAATATATTTTCTTTAAAAGTAGTATTAAACAACACAAGTATGCTTTAGTATATTTGTCAACACATCAAAATAAGTGTGCTTCTGTGACAACAGATTACAACATAATCATTTAAAAAAAACAGTTAAAACCTTTCATTTTCATTTCATCATTGCATCAGTGCACAGTGTCTTGAGTAACAGTTTTGAAAGTGTACTTTCCATAAGTGGACTTTTTATTTAATTATTACTGTAAACGCATATTTAATACAATAAGGCTTCACAAGAGAGAAGTACAATGTTTCAATCTGACATTTCATAACTCTCTTCATCACTTGGCCAGCTGAACTAGTGCTACATCGAGAACGCATGGATCGACACTGCAAGGGTATACTGGACATCCTAGAAGACTGCCGGACAGAAGTACAGGAGTTACAGATCCAGCAAAATAAACTGACTGAAGACTTCCTAATGCAAATCTACAATAGAGAGAAAGATTTTACAATTGCCACTAGTTCTGAAAAGTAAATAAATGCCAATAAACTATATTTATGTACAGTTTATACACAATCTACTTATTCTGTCCATTTTATTCACAGGATAAATAAACTTCGTACCTCACTTCAAACCAACCTGAACAAGCACATCAGTATCATCCAGACTTTACAAAGAGACTTCAGACAGAAGACGGAGTTCAGATTGGAGGGCCTGAGGGACGCAAATGTTCAGATAATGAGATCTTTCAAGTATGTCATTGACAGTGTTGGGGAAAGTTACTTTTAAAAGTAATGCATTGCAATATTGCGTCACTCCCTGAAAAAGTAATTAATTACGTTACTTAGTTACTTTTTATGGAAAGAAATGCGTTATGTTACTTTTTCATTCCTTTTCAAATCTGGGCTGGCGTGTTTGTTTTTAATATAAAAAGGTTCTGTTTGTGGTACATGTAAAAGCCCTTTCACACCAAAAGTGAAAAGAAAGTAAATTCACGTCTGTACGGCAAAAATGCAGGAGAAGAGAGTTCAACGCTCTTCAGCAATAAAAAAATGAAGGAAATGTTTATCTAAAGTCATTTTTGCTTATTAGTATGGTTGAATTTGATAATCAAAGCTCAGCAGCAAAGACATTGGTTAATAAAATGGGATTAAATACACTGTGGATATTTGTGCTATTTACCATTTAATTATTGCAGATTTGCATCATACTTACTATTCCTTATTCATATAGAGGAATACTGAATCTGTTTTTGTGCAGTTGAGATGAGTAAATGCATGTTCACATTTAGTCTAGAACTAACCATAGTTGCAAGCAATGACACACAATGCCTCTGCACTTACTCCTGATTTTTCTCAACATGGGGACAGGAAAACTGACAGTCAATAAACAAAGTAACTGGTGTTACTTATTTGAAAAGCATCTCAGATATTTTAAGTAAATTAAAAAGTAATGTGTTCCTGTACTAGTTACTTGAAAAAAGTAATCTGATAACTTAACTCGCGTTACTTGTAATGCGTTACCCCCCAACACCGGTCATTGATATTCTCTGTATAAGTTATTATCAGTGTTTTGCAGTGAATTTGATACATAAAATTCATTCTTGTCTTTTCCTCAAGACTGTTTTCTGAGGGAGGCAGTTTTACACCCCAAGAAATTGAAGTCTTTCAGTCACATCTGGAAAAAATGGACAAGCGCATTGATTCTGCAGAGTGGGCCATAATACAAGACATGGAAGAAAAAGAAACAAAGTGTCTGGAGCAGGTTGAGATTTTCAGCTCATAAATCGATCACACATTAAAGAATTATTTTGACAGGAAATAACAGTGACAATCCATTTTTCCTCAGGCTAAGGACATACTCAGGAAGTTTGAGGAAAAATTCAGTTTTCTCGCAATCGATCTGAAGTTTTTTGAAAAAATGCAACAAATTTTTACAAACACGCGAGTCCAGATCAAAGGCGAGGTATTTTGAGCATATCATTTACTCTTTATTTCATTCCTTCTCTCTCGCCACCATCCATAATCTGTTGAATTTGTATTTGTCTGTTTAGGCTTTGAAGAGTAACATGCAGAAAAAGGCAATTGATGGCATGCTGACTAATTTAAAGGAAATGACTGCTGAGTATGACCAACCCACCCCCGATAAGAAGGTAGATGCGCTAATACATTATGAGATTTTGTCATTGTAATACTGGTCTACAGAAAACCATTTTTATTGTAGATTGTAACTGTAGTGGAGATTACCAGTTTAACAACTTCCCTAATGGAGGAACTAAAGAAGAGGTGTCAGTACCTTGACTGCTTTTTGGTATGACATTACACATTATTATATTGAAATGTAATCCCTATAGAAATGGATGACAGTAGTCTGAAATATTTTTCTAGGATTCCTCTATGGCTGCCCCCCGACCACAGACTCCACTTCAGGGGGCTTTTGCAGTTGCAGCTCGGCCCAGGTCCCGTATACAGGAAAAAATAGGCGGTCCAGATGGAGACGGTTTGCTCCATCCTAGCCGCATTGGAGTGTCCTTCCTGGATGATGCGGCGGTGGGGGTTATCAAAGGCCTACTCAAGTCAGTGTCCTTAAAATTTAAAATGTTCACTGATGTCATTGTCGTAGCTTTAAGTTGTCCACATGACAAGTGACTCGTGGAAAAAGACCATTTGTGTCATTTGTTCTGTTGTGGGCGACTATTTGTAATACCCTCAAACAGGAACATATGGCGTCTAGGTAAAATGCAAACTAAAAAAACTAAAACTAAAAAAGGAAGTAATCTACTTCTCTCGATGTACATAATGTCTGTTTCCTGCGAACAGGGTAGGCAAAGCACAAGACCTGAAGGAGGCAAATGTTGACTCAATAGAAAGACGCCCTTCAGCAGGTTGGATTGCTTATGTGTCCTTATCATTGAATACTACTGTTGTGGCATTATTAGTTTGCCTTTTTACACTCATCTGTGACAAGCTTTTGTGGTTTCTTCTAAACATTGTAAATTCTTTGCTTTCAGCAAGAATAAACTCTCCTTTTGGATCAGACTGGAGGTCAGGAAAGAGCCCCAGTCAGTCTGGAATAGAACCTCTGCGTAGAAAGTCAGTGGAGTCAATAACCGCCCAAAGGTTTGGCATTTCAAATATGACATGAGAGAAAGAGATTTAGGAAATACCATTAGAGAAGTGGCTGTATCTCTCCTCGGGTGATAACATAGTAAAATAGTACTATAGTAATAAAAAAACAAATCTGAGCACATAGAGATCGAGCTTATTAGCATACTTTCCACTTAGCGATTATTTAAATTAGGAATTTATGATAGAAAATGTTTTACAATTGCTTTGAAACATTTCTCTCGATTTAAGGAGGTTCTCCAAACCCAACCGTTTTGATAAGAAGTTCCTTATTTTTGGCTCAAAACCTGAAGAGCAGCTGGAAAGGTCAGTGAGTGCATCTGCTGGCTGTTTTTTATGTAATATTTTTTGACATGTTAAATTTAACATTCTTTAAATATTTTTTGCATTTCTCAGTGTTCCCTTTAAAGCATCAATCACCAGTATTCTGTGGAAAGCCAATGATATTCTCCTCTTGGTGGCAGAGGTGCTGAGGAATATGTGAAATATTAAGACATTCAGTTTGTATGAAGCAAATAAGGTGTTAATCTCTGTACGTGTCACCATCAGGAGTTTTATAAAAAGAAAGAGCGCCGCCCTATCACTCGGCCTGAGCAACTACAGGAGACATTCGATCAATGTGCAGAGGAGATAAACAAAAGACTTCTTATCTACCAGAGCCAGTCACATGATTACCACAACAGCTGTCTGCAAGGTTAACACAAAATGTTATCTGCAAAAAAAGTAGACCGATTACAGTGCAGTATGCATTTATTATGATGATGTCACTGTTTGATGATACTGTCCGCTTGGTAAGTCTGATGTCATAGGTCACTGTTGCTGTCATCATTTACTCATTTACTTTTTTCTGCTGAACACACAAGAAGATATTATGAAGAGAGTTGTTGACCAAACTGAATTAAAATTGAATTCTATAGTATGTTTTCCATACTGTGAATGTCATTGGAAACCAGCAACTGTTTGGTTACCCCACAATTGTCAAAATATCTTCTTTTATGTTCACTGGAAGAAAAATACTCATGCAGGTTTGGAAAAGAAGGTGACCGTTTAAAATGTAATGGTTTTGTAATATAATAATAATATCAGATCTGACTGTGAGACAAAACTGTGTGCATTTTTAATATTCATGACAGTATGTGACTGTTTTTGTAGAATTTCAGCTCCAGCTGAAGGCCATTGAGGAGTTTCTGTCAAGCATACCAGAGAAGCTTTTTTCTAAACTAAGAGATCAGTACCTTGAGGAGCTGACGCAAAACATGACACAAATTCAGCAGCGGTTTCAGATGGCTCAGGAGCAGAGTGAACAAAAGAGGGTATGTGAACAAATGCAGAACAAATGCAGAACAATAGTGAGGGCAGAGGAAATTATCCTATCATCCTATCCTATCAAGTTCCTCCCATATAGTCACTCTGAGGAAGAAGCTATTAAACTGACACAATGCAAGAGGACTACAGTATTATCTACTAAAGATATATGCAAAATATTGCATACATACATGCACCTGTAGTGAGTAGTCACCATGTTTGTGTTGTTTTGTGGCTATAGAGGGAACACAGTGGTCAGTTGCGTGTGCGTCTGAGTCATCCGGCCTATGAGACAGAACTGAAGCAACTGGCGCTGGCTGAGGAAGAGAGACAGACAGAGCAGAGACAAGCCATCCAGAATAGAAGAGAGGACATTCAGGTTACAGACTTGCTACTTCAGATTTTCATTCAAGTAATCGCTGTTCTGCTTTTATTGCTTTTTAAAAACCACAAAATATTTTTGTTTCTGGACAGGCCTGTGTTCTCAAAAATGCGGAAGAATTTGTCACTGCCCTTGCCAGGTTGGCGGAGACCTTACTCTTTCAATTCGACAACCTCATAACCATTCATGAGGTTCAAGTGGGACGTAAGTTTATGAATGAATGTATGGAAACGTAGATGGCGTCACAGCACAGGGTTGTTATGCTCACGATCAGTGTTGGTGTTGACACATTATAAGCAATATGAATGTAATTATAGGCAATAGGTAATTAGATATAAGTGTTTGCTAAAAAAAAAATAATTGTGTGAATAGGTCTTTCATATGGAACCCCTTTTCCACCACTGAATAAAAAATAAAAAAAGGTAATTCTGACTATTTTCTTTGCTTTTTATCTCACAGTTCTGACTTTTTTCTCGCAATTGTGAGTTTACATCATGACTTTTTTCTTAGATTTGTGAGATATAAACAATTACGAGTTATATAGTCAGAATTGCAAGATATAAACTCAATTCAGATTTTTTTTTCTTAGAATTGCGTGATATGAACAGACTTGCAAGATATAAGCCCGCAGTTTCAAGTAATAAATCATGCAATTCTGAGAAAAAGTCAGAACTGTGAGGTTATATCGCAATTCTGACTTTTTTCTCAGAATTGCATGATATAAACTCAATTGTGAGTAAAGTCAGAATTGTGAGATATAAACTTGCAGTTTTGACTTTTTTCCTCAGAATTGTGATATAAACTTGCAATTGCAAATTACAAAGTCAGAAACTCGCAATTCTGACTTTGTAACTCGCAATTGCGAGTTTATATCATGCAATTCTCACTTAATAACTCACAATTTGCGATTTTATATCACACAATTCTGAGAAAAAAGTCAGAATTCTGACGATTTTTCTCACTATTGTGAGTTAATGTCATGCAATTTTGTGAAAAAGTCAGCTGTGAAAAAAAAGTCAGAATTGCACATTTGTATCATGCAAAAAAGTCTTGAGATGTGAGATGTAAACTCACAATAGTGAGAAAAAAAGTCAGAATTGTGAAATAAAGTCACAATAACCGTTTTTTTTTTTTAAACAGTGGCGGAAACAGCATTCCATACTTTCAGGCATGTGATCTGCTAAGGACAAAAAAGAAGGAACCTGTTTTTCTCCCATTCAGTGACTAGAAAACAAAAATAATCATAAAGCTTTTATTTTGGCGTGAAACCAGAGTGAGATTTTATCAGATTTATAAATGTGGGGAAAAAACTTTTTAAAGAACATATTACATAAAAAGTAACAATGTAACTGATTATTTTTTTAGGAGTAACACAGTAGTGCAACACATTACTTATATACGTAACTTTCTGCAATGCTGTTTGTAATAATCATTAATTTACTGACTCAAACGCGAATGTCTTTTGGAAAAGCAGATGCTGAACAAAAGAAAGCCAACATTACTACACTCATCCGCCAGACACAAACTGACCTTCTGCTGGAAGACAAGAGCAGTACTCTGATGCAGAAAGGCAGCAGGTGTGAATACTGTACTCAAAAAAATTTATTTTAAGCACCACTTCATGTTTTTTTTACCCTATATAGGACATTAATTGCAAATGTTAGAATGCTAAAGTGCATGTGTTGCTTTGTAGAACATGGTCAGGCATTTGTTATTTTGGATCCACTGATGGCAGGTCATTTCACAAACAATCTCAGGAAACAGCCACCATCACAACTGCAAAAACCACACTAGGACATCTCAGGACCACTGAGAAGCGAGATGCCATACATGAGGTAAGTTCATTTCAAATCAATTGGATATATACATAAGTTTTTCTTGTTTAAACATGCCTGATAGGAGCACGAGCAACTTTTGTAAACTTTAGTAAAATAGGATCAACATAGAACAACTGTATTAGCATTTACAACAGTAGCAAACTTTACTGGAGCAGTAAAGGCCCTACTGTACAGATCAAATGTGGCTGCATCAGATGTTCATCCATTAAGAAACACTGAAGGCTTAAAGGGATAGTTCACCCAAAAATGAAAATTCTGTCATTAATTTCTCACCCTCATGTTGTTCCAAACCAGTAAGAGCTTCGTTCATGTTTGGAACACAAATTAAGATATTTTTGATGAAATCCAAAAGCTTTCTGACCCTGCATAGACAGCAACACAACTGACACGTTCAAGGCCCAGAAAGTTATTAAGAACATCGTTAAAATAGTCCATGTGAAGTCCATGAAGCTACAAGAATACTTTGTGTGCACAAAGAAAACAAAAATAGTGACTTTATTCAACTATTTTTTTTCTCTTCTGCAGTTTTCGATGTGTCCATGTACAGTTGAAGTCAAAAGTTTACATACACCTTGCAATATCTGCAAAATGTTAATTATTTTACCAAAATAAGAGTGATCATACAAATACAATGCATTTTTTAGTACTGACCTAAATATGATATTTCACAAAAAAGACATTTACATATAGTCCACAAGAGAAAATAATAGTTGATACAAAAGTTTGATTCTTAATACTGTTTTTACCTGAATGATCCACAGCTGTTTTTTTCTTGTTGTTGTTAAGTGATAGTTGTTCACAAGTCCCTTGCTTGTCTTGAACAGTTGAACTGCTCGCTGTTCTTAAGAAAAATTCTTAAGGTCCCACAAAATCTTTGGTTTTCCAGCATTTTTGTGTATTTGAACCCTTTCCAACAATGACTGTATGATATTGAGACCCATCTTTTCACACTGAGGGACTCATGTGCAACTATTACAGAAAGGTTCAAACTGCTCGCTGCTCCAGAAGGAAAAACTATGCATTAAGAGCTGAGGGTGTAAACTTTTGAACAGTATGAGGATGTGTACATTCTTCTAATTTTGCCTAAATATCATTATTTCATTTAGTACAGCCCTTTCAAAGCTACAGAAAATACTTACATGTTTCCCAGAAGACAAAATAAGTTAAACTTACCCTGAACTTCAAATTCAAAAAGTTTTTACCCCCCTCTGCATTATGAACAAACATTAGAAATATAAAACAAGTGTTCTGTTTGTTTGAATGTGTTACTTTTTCCCCAGCACTATGGTCAGAGGGTTCAGGAGGAGCTGTCTAAAGCCCAGCGAGAGTGTGACGCTCAGGAAAGGCAGCTGCAGCAGTGGCATGACCACTGGCAGAGTCAGCTAAAAACTCTCGCTTCACTCACCTCTGAATGACCGTGAGACATTTATGAACACCGACAATCTAAGCCGAGGTATTAAACACCTTCAAAGAGAATGAATACTGCATCTTAAATGAACAACTGTGCTCGCTTCACTCAACATTTACATGCTTATCTATTCCTTGTTGCTGGATTCATGTAAGGATTAAAATAATGGCTGCTATGGATAGGCTAATACAAAGTTTGTTGATATAAAAATGTTTATTCCATATTTTCAAGTTTCACTGATTAGTGTTGTGCAAGGATTAAATAAAAACAAATTGAAATAAATGCAATCTATCTTATCAGTTTAACAAGTCCCTAGAACAATGCAATAAAACTGTCTTACAAATAGAATAATATGTAAACACAAGAGCATGATAAATTAAGCACTTAATAGTGCTTTACAGTCATTTTGGTTTAGAGTTTTGAGATTCAGCAGCATGAGTTTTCATTGTAGTTTTTCACATTTTTGTCGGGTACAAGACCCTAGAAACCGTATTTCACAGATCTCTGGAAAGCCAACAGCACTACCGGCTGCTTTGGCTTTAGCTTTCACATCATTGTGAACTTACTGAAGCTCCCGTTCTTCAAGAAACAAACGGATTTCAGCGTTTTCGTAGAAGAATATCCCAGCTCTCTCTCCAACGCAGTGCAGCAAGCTCATCTGACGATAATGCTGGCTGGCCGTAGGTCAGAGGACTCAAGTTGTGATAGGACACGTACACTGAACAAAGGACTGCCAGAATAACACCACCAAATGCTTTCCGTTGAGCTGGAGATCTGAGAAACAGCATGACAGACAGATATGAGCACAGACCATAGACTGTAAAAAACATGGACGTAGTGTCCGTGACGTCACCCGTAGGTTTCTGAAGAGCATTTTTGAAGCTCTTAGTGGGCGGGAGTCTGCCGTCGCCATCTTGGAATTGCGTGATTACACGTCACTCCCGGATAATCGAAAATGGGCAAATAGGCGGGACGTGGGTTGAGCTGGTTGCTGAAACCACGCCCGCCTATCGCGACGGTGGTGACAGCAGCGGCAATCCACCTGTCACTTAAGTGGCCACGCCATAAATTATGCAGAACTTTAAGGCTTAATATAAATTTAACGGATGAGTTATAAAAAAATTCACGTAAGTAAACAGAGAAAACGTATCCGCGTGACGCAGCTGACAGAGAACAGCGTACGTTGTTTGCATACAGGGGATACTCTCCAAAATGGAGTTACGGTGATGCAGAAGAGACGAATTGCTGAATAAAGTCGTCATTTTTATTTTCTTTGCTTACAAAAAGTATTCTCGTCGCTTCTTAAAATTCAGACTGAAACACTGATGGCAGATGGACTATTTTGACGATGCCTTTCTTACTTTTTTGGTCTTGACAATGATATTTACCTGGCAGTCAATGGGACAGTCAAAATCCTCCGGGTTTCATTCAAAATATCTTAAATGGACCTTTATCACACCGGAATTAAACACCGGAAGCTCTTGTCGAAGCAGTGTATCGATTTTTCCGGTTATGTATATTTTTCAATACGCTGTAATCACTAGTTGAATAAAAGCCTGTTAAAATGAGCATCTGCAGGATGATTTCAAAATCCTGACATTTTCAGAGACAGGCGAAGAAATATTTTGATGATTACTGTGCACAGAATTTTCCAAACGCAACGGAACTTTTAGTTTAATCCAACGTACCGATCTGAGAAACGCATGGCTCATAAACCTGCGTGATTTCACCACACTGCGTCTCTGCTGCAGTGTGTGTGAGACCTGATGAATAAGATCAGAATCAACATATTTATTCATTTGTATGAAATTTTAGTCTTTATTCTGTCGTTTTTCATTCACAGACATTGCACTGTAAATAATTCACGTTTATGCCAAAATTCTCAATTAATACTCAAATCACGCTGTCAACGCGTTATACTGTCTAAGATCAATTAGCTACAATGTTCAACATTGTTATTTCGTTAAGGCAACGCCTGCGCATTCATTCATCTATTTTAATACCGCTCTTACGAAAATTAACCATGGTATGTGTAATAAAACTATGGCAATACAAATGAAAACCAGTCCGCGGAAAAAATTACATATAACATGGTTACTACATTTACTATAGTAAAACCATGGTTAATTTTGTAAGGATGTTTATTTAAAATGTATTTTAATGTAAACAGGTATAAAATATGATGAGAAAAACATTGTTAATGAGAAGAGAAATTTATTTATTATTCAGAATGCACATTTGGAAGAGAAATATATTAATAGGAACATTTCAGTAGGTGATATGAGATGTAGGCCTAAACATCCTCAGTTTCGAAATGCCAAGTTTCGAAACTCCAAGCGAACTTGCTCCCGCGTAATATTTTAGAAGGACCTTAATTCATCCCAGGCATCTCATCCGTGTTGTTTTAGGAAATTGCGAAAACTGAGGCAGCGTGTCATTGTTTAGAATAAAAGCAGCCAGGTACACTGCAGTAACACCGGCGAAAGAAAGGAAAGAGAAGATTCTCGCATTAGTTTTCATTGCGTTGCGATTGGACCGGAAGTGGGGATACACTGCTTCGCTTACCGGATATAGGAAGTGAGGTAAAGGTCCATTGTGTTCCGAAGACGAACAAAGCTTTTACAGGTTTGGAACGACATGGGGGTAAGTGATTAATGACAAAATTTTCATTTCAAATTTTCAGGAGTAACGCTTTAACCAAAAAAAAAAAAAAAAAAAAGATTTCTATTTTAAATGAATACTGGAAAGAATCCGCATCAAAGAATCCTGGAACAAAAACGTATCATGGTTTCCTCAATAATATTAAGCAGCACAACTGTTTTCAACAATGATGATAATGTTTCTTGAGCAGCAAATCAGCACATTAGATTGATTTCAGAAGTGACACTGAAGTAATGTTGCTGAACTGATCTTACCTCAATACATGGATGTACAGGTGCTCTACAACCATAGGTATCTGCAAGATCTTGAAGGTGAGCGCTGGAAGATAGTGGTACAGAAACAGAGTCTTCTCCATTAGGAAGAATGGCAGGTAATTCACTGCCCAGCCTCCAAAACAAACAACACCAGCCAAAACCAGCTGCTCCCAAGAGTCTAACAAAGAAGAAAATGGGAAAGGAACAGTTAATGCATGGTGATGGTGTAGCAAACATCTCTACTATTATTGCTCACAGTACCTCCAGGCACATACCTTGAGGAACGTCTTCAACTTTCCTCCGCCGTCTTAGTAAGTAGGTTAGAAACATAAGACAGTAAACAACCAGCGCAAGGTTTGCAATGGACCAATTAACAATATTCCCTATCAGCTGAATTTGTGCCTGTATTAAAAAATAGTAAAGATTAGATTAGTTCCATTATCATTCTGTCAAACACAAAGACATTAAATAAAAAAAACAACAGAATGATGCTGACATACATTACTTGAAGGATGAAGCCAGTATGCAATGTTGGTGTCCATTGTGATCCATTCCAAAGGTGATGAACTATACTTGTGCTCAGACTCTTCATTCTTTACTGTCAGCATCTTCCACTGTTACTCAAACATATATTAAGTGTGTTTAGTGTCTGACATCAGCTCTAAATGGCTTTTCTGATGATTGATATTATGACATCAAGAACATGATTAATATTTAATATTCACCTGCAGCTCAAAAAATTTGGCCATAAAAGTGAGGTTTCTTTTGATGTCGCTCTGGGTAGGTGATTTCAGCTCCAACTCCCTTTCCTTCTGTTCCTGACCTGTACAAATGTGTGTTTAATTAAAGAAAGAAGGCATAAGCAAGATGAAAACATACAGATATCTTAATTCTCATACTTCTGCCGTAGCGATGCTCCTCCACGTTCCACATGCCGCTCTGCTGGTAACCTTTATAAATCTTATCCCCAACCACCTCCAGCTGTTTGAAACCCCACTCTGGCAGAGACGCTCCACTGAGCTGTAAAACATTACAGGACAGATATAAATAAATCTCTTAAAGAGACACTCCACCCAGAATTGTAAATTCTGTCATAACCCTCATGTCGTTCTAAAGCTGTATGATTTTCTTTCTTCTGTGGAGCATAAAAGAAGATATTTTAAAGGGATAGCTCACCCAAAAATGAAAATTCTGTAATTAATTGTGACCCGTATGACCTTCATTCATCTTCAGAAGACAAATTAAGATATTTTTGGATGAAATTCAAGAGCTTCTGACCCTGTATTGACAGCAACACAACTACCACATTTAAGGACCAGAAAGATAGTAAGAACATCAATAAAATAGTCCATGTGACATCAGTGGTTTAACCATTTCTGTGTGCAAAGAAAACAAAAATAACTTTAATCAACAATTTCTTCTCTTCCGTGTCAGTCTTCGACGCATGTTCACAAAAGCCTTGATTAATTCAGTTGTGTTGCAGTCTATGCAGGGTCAGAAAGCTCACACATTTTTTCTGAAACTATATTATTATGCCTTTCTTTCGTTGTACAAATCGTACTACTATACAAACCTTTAAAACAGCTGAAGTGTTCACGTGGACTAGTCGCACCTCTGATAAAATCGTCTTCCAGATCTCTCTATCGGACTCCCTGTTCACTATGTCCTACAGTGAAATAAACAGGATCATCATAAAATGTATTTTAAGTAAATGGGAACATGTATTATAAACCTATGGGTCTTAGATCATACCACTCTCCATAGATTCTGAGCTGGCATAGACACATTAAAGTCAATGTAGCCAGTCACTTCCTGTGAATGAGGACTCATTGGGGCTGCAACATCATGCCTTGAAAGCAAAGCATAGCCAGGTTATTGCTACTACAATTTTAAACCGATTACCAAACATATTATAAACATTTTTATTATAACTATTATTAAATATTAATGAAAATCTCTCACCAAAGTAAACTGACAAAATGCATATTAATATGAATTAACTGACAAGTTAATAATAACAAATTAATATGAAATGTAACTTCTAATCTAATCTAATGTTGATGGAATTATATTACGTGTTTAGGTAGCGAGACGTCATTCCATGCAGCAGCTGAATAATATCGCCATGTCTGACAGGTCTGGGTGGGCTGCTGACCACGACACTGTGCCTGGGGTTTAAAATTACAATTACCACACAGTTCAAGTAAAATATTTAGCTACAGCCCACATATGAGTCATACAAAATTATTTTTAGCAATGCTATGATTATAAAAGAATAGTTCACCCAAAAATTCAAATCAGCTGAAAATTTACTCAACCTTAGGCCATCCAAAATGTTTCGTCATCAGAACAGATTTGGAGAAATTTTGCATTACATTACTTGCTCAATAATGGATCCTGTGCAGTGAATGTGTTCATCACAATCATCACAATAATCCACACGACTCCAATCCATCAATTAACATCTTGTGATGCAAAAAGCTGTGTGTTTGTAATAAAGTCAAGACATTTAAAGACGTTTTTAATTTCAAACCACTGTTTCTCACTAAAGTCCTGTATCCATGTGTTTTCCAGCAAAGTTGAAAGAAATATGCATAGATTAATCACCGTTTACAAGCGGAAACAATCCAAAACAGACATAAACAAATTTGTCAGTGGACTTTGATGTGAAAGTACAACAGGGGATGGACTTTTTCACTGGCTGAAGCGTTATTATGGGTTATGGACTGGTATTTGAACCAAACTTCCAAAATAACTTGCAAAAATAAAACTTTCCTGGTAATTTACTCACCCCCATGTCATCCGAGATGTTCATGTCTTTCTTTCTTTAGTCGCAGAGAAATTACGTTTTTTTGAAGAAAACATTCAATGGTGCTTAATGGATTGAAGGTTAAAAATGCAATTTCAATACAGCTTCAAAGGGGCTCTACACCCAGCCGAGGAATAAGGGTCTTATCTAGCAAAATGATCTGTTATTTTAAAAAAATAATAATAATAAATAAATAAATAAATAAATAAAATACAAGTTTATATACTTTTTAACCTCAAATGCTCATCTTGTCTAGCGCATGCGTACTCTGTGTATTCCGGTTCAATACAGCTAGGGAATATTAAAAAACTCCCATCTCATTTTCTCCTCCCAACTTGAAAAAAAACCCTACATCGCTGCAGAAGTACCGAACCAGTGTTTACAAAGTGAACATGCAAAGAAGATCAAACACCCTTTACAAAAATGGTAAAACAGCGATGTAGGATGATTTTGAATTTTGGGGGATGGAAAAAGAGATGGGAGTTTTTTTAACAAACCCTAACTGTCTTGAACGCACAGAGTACGCATGTACATCGCAAAGCTAGACAAGATGAGGATTTGTGGTTCAAAAGTGTACAAATCAGATTTTTTTAAAGAAAATGGCTGATCATTTTGCTAGAAAAAAAATCATTTAGAGCCCTTTGAAACTGCATTTTTAACCTTCAATCCGTTGAGCACCACTGAAGTCCACTAAATGGGGAAAAATCCTGGAATGTTTTCATCAAAAAACTTAATTTCTTTGTGACTGAAGAAAATAAGACATGAATATCTTGGATGATATGTGGGTGAGTAAATTATCAGGAAATTTTTATGCTGGAAGTGGAGTAATCCTTTAAAATGTCTTAATGATGGATTTGGTTCTTATAAGCACACAGCTTTCACTACACAAGACCTTAATTGAAGAACTCGTGTCGTGTGGATTATTGTGATGTTTTTAATCAGCTGTTCGTACTCTCATTTAGACGGCACCCATTCAGTAGAAGATCCAGGGCTCCAAATCTGTTTCAGATGAACTAACAAACTCATCTACTTCTTGGATGGCCTGAGGGTCAGTAAATGTTCAGCAATTTTTTATATTTTTGAGTGAACTATTAAATTATTAAAAGTGCTTACCGCCCAGGGTCTTTAATAATCCACCAGTTGTTGACGTCTTTGAAAGGATAGCAAGTCACCTGCTGCTGGTGGGAGCTACCACGGCCATTTTCATATCTTTAAGCAGAGATAAACAGCAAAGATCAGCATGAAGATGTGGTCATTTAGGATTACAGCACATTGAACCAGCAGCTTTTTGACAGAGTGCTAATGTCTCACCTGATTGGATAATTAGCCTTGTGGGAGTGAAGCCAACACGGAACAGGTTTACTGGACACAGTGCGAAGAGTGACTTGTGAGCCGAATGCGACATCTAAAGGCTGCCCCTGAGTGATCCGCGCTAGGCCGCCCTTTATCGGAGAAACAGGAGAAATGAAGGAGATATTCAGGAGGAATGCATTAAATTGCTATTTGTCATTTTTAAGGGTCAGGCTTCCAGTCTCATCCACGTCCTGCTGCTCGATATTACAAATTGGTTTGTCTTACCATATTATTTTAATGCATTATCTTAACTATGAACACACTGGTTTGTAGTGCAAACAGTTTTATCGTTTACTTGTTATTCATCTCATTATTTCCTAATAGCAGATAATTACCTGGAAGTCTCGCCCATAGGCTTACTTCTGAAGAATGAGGTGGATAAGAAACTGATCTGTACCTCTAGACTTGCTTGAAAAGCACTGCTCATCATCTGGTCATGTGGTCCACTGCGATACAGCAGGGTAAGATGGATGTAGAAAAATCCAAGGTACATGATGACGGGTAACACCACAAGAGCCAGAAAGCGAACCAAAACTTGCACCACTACTTTGCCCTTTTCACATGGATCACAAAATCATAATGTGCAAAATCATAGTGCTGTAAAAGCCATGGATATTTGGTAACTACTACTCACATGGCTTAAGGTTCGATTTCCAATAAGTTGCCAGGTGTGTACAGCCGCCAGGCCTAGCAGTAAGAAGTATGTGAACGTACCCATGTACTTTACCCTGAAAAATAAGACAAATAATAGAAAATCTAACTACTTGGCACTTTGTTTATTTACACTTTCTGAAGAAAATGTGAGTGGTGCTTAATGGATTGAGACAAAAATATTTTTCTTCCAAAAAAAACTAAGATTTTTTATGACTGTACATACCCAATTCCACATGCACAACTGAAACCACAGATCACGAGCCAAAACCACCTAAAAGATGAACTGAAAGAAGAATAAGAACTCATGACACGTAAAAACCCATTAAGTTATAGAGTAAATATCATTATAGTCACAGAAGGCTGACGAGACACTCCAAATCTGAGACTGACGAAACAGATATTAGCCAACAATCCTCACTTGTTTTGTGCTTTGTGGAAGCGGAGGTAAGACAGCACAGCTAACAACAGGAAAAAGATTAAAACAGACTCCAGCAGCATGAAGCGTGATTGCACAATCAAGGAGTTTTCTGTAAAAATGAAACAAAAGTATTTATACTACAGAAACAGGTAGGAAAAAAACATGATCAGGCAAATTATATGGTAAGCACTTACCCATGAGGAGCAGAACACAGGCCCCCAATGCTGAGAAATGGGAATATCCGAGCTCCACCACCAAAAGATAAGCAAGTGGTATACAAAAGGAGCCAGCAAGGGCCGGTATTACCCGAAGACTCCAAACAGGAATGTTACTGGTGTATTCTACAATGGTCCCAAATAATAATCAGTAAGAGTAATGCAATTGTAAATACATTAATTTAGTACTACATGCATGGTTTTGGGCCAGACTTAAAATGCAACACAATACGTATTGGGAGTCCATGCTCTGACTCTCGATCTACCAAGTGGCCCTAAAATAGTTTAACATACTGTAACTCCTCTAGAAGAAGAATCAGAACTGGGTTAGAAAATAAAACTGGAAGGTCTGTACATAAAGAGCTATTTGGCTTTGTCAGCCCAACATAAATCTGTCCCTGCTGGAAAAAAAAAACAACTAAAACCAGCCTAGGCTGATTGGCTGGTTTAAACTGGAAGCAGCTGGTTTTAGCTGGTCATTCCAGCTGGTCTCCCAGCCTGACCCGCTAAGACCAGCCTGGAAGTGGCCAAAACCCCTCTAAAACCAGCCTGGTGACCAGCTATGAGCAGCTAAGACCAGCCAACCAGCCTAGGCTGGTTTTAGCCATTTTTTTTTCAGCAGGGGTATGAGACGATCACCTGCTCCAATTCTGTTCCAAACAAAGTTGCCATCAAATCCTCCGAAATAAGCTGCAAAAATAAATAATATGCATTAGTAAATATACATGAAGTGGTTTGCTTCATAAACATAATAAAAAAATCTTCTCACCTCCTAAAGCTAGTATCATGTGGCCAAAAGGTGGTCCACTCTCATCAATAAAAAACACTTGCTTCATGTACAGAGACAGGAACTGTCCGTAATAAACTTCATCAAACCTGTAGCAGTGTGTAAACACGACCCATACGTGAATTTATTGCAATCCACAAAATCAAAATGTCTAAAAATAATAATTAAACGAAGACTTACACTACAGCTTTAGGAAAGTGAATGCCATATAGTCTGGTCATGAGCGCTAATGCTGTCACTGTCACCAACAGCAGATTGATCTCCACTGTCACACTGATTGGCAGTTTTACACCCTGCATGCTGCCTCACTACATTCATTCATTCATTATGGTAAAACATACGGTTATTACTGTATACATAATCATTTGTTTTGCATATACAGACGTGCAGGATCCAGCATGGAAAATACATTTTGCATATTAAGTAAATACATGTATTTTATTTACCTTGATTCAGTTTGATTCTTAGGAGTTTGGCAATCAGATGTCCACACTGCTGCTTTTGGGACTACATGTGCTGTGTGTTTTCATGAAAAGTAATAAATACCGACTTTCGCTAAGAATTGACTTTATTAAAAATAATGAGCCGTGTCTCTGGCATAAGCGACAGCTTTAGTCTTTAAATTAAAAACACTCACAATTGTAAATAAACCAACGGTATGTATTGTGAGCTCTAGTGTTTCCGGGCAGTAGTGTTCTCATTTCAAAATAAAAGTTCAAACATTCCTGCACTCGATAAATCCCTTGCGGCACAAAAAAAGTATTTGGGTGAACCAAATAGCAAAAATATCAAGTGGCATTTATTTTAAAGACAAATAACACTAAAAAGCCAAATAATTAAAATTAAAAAGCAGGCTAGGCTATCTATTCTAGAAATAATTTTGCAACAAGAGAAAAAACTGTCCACATTAGGATAAAAAGTAAAGCTGGACTGTCTGGTTAAAGGATTAGTTCACTTTTTCTTTTTGAAGAAAAATTTCCTGATAATTTACTCACCTCCATGTGATCCAAGATGTCCATGTCTTTTTGTCTTCAGTCGCAAAGAAATTAAGGTTTGTAAAGAAAACATTCCAGGATTTTTCTCCATCTTCAGTGGTGGCCAGTGGGCCAGTTGTAGGTCCAAAGTTTGAAGTTTCAATACAGCTTCAAAGGGCTCAACACTATCGCAGCCGAGGAATAAGGGTTTTATCTAGTGAAATGATCTGTCATTTTCTAAAACATATTCAAATTTACACTGACCAAGATTATAAGCACAACACTTTTGTTTTTGCCCCCATTTTTCATGAGCTGAACTCAAAGATCTAAGACTTTTTCTATGTACACAAAAGGCCTGTTTCTCTCAAATATTGTTCACAAATCTGTCTAAATCTGTGTTAGTGAGCACTTCTCCTTTGCTGAGATAATCCATCCACCTCACAGGTGTGGCATATCAAGATGCTGATTAGACAGCATGATTATTGCACAGGTGTGCCTTAGACTGGCCACAATAAAAGGCCACTCTAAAATGTGCAGTTTTACCACACAGCACAATGCCACAGATGTCGCAAGTTTTGAGGGAGTGTGCAATTGGCATGCTGACTGCAGGAATGTCCACCAAAGCTGTTGCCCGTGAATTGAATGTTCATTTCTCTACCATAAACTGTCTCCAAAGGCGTTTCAGAGAATTTGGCAGTACATCCAACCAGCCACACAACCACAGACCATGTGTAACCACACCAGTCCAGGACCTCCACATCCAGCATCTTCATCTTCAAGATCGTCTGAGACCAGCCACCCGGACAGCTGCCGCTACAATCGGTTTGCATAACTAAAAGAATTTCTGCACAAACTGTCAGAAACCATCTCAGGGAAGCTCATCTGCATGCTCGTCGTCCTCATCGGGGTCTCGACCTGACTGCAGTTCGTCGT
>JAHKKF010505402.1:0-10633 GCA_019740295.1 Labeo calbasu
ACTTTATAACACAAAACTGTGAATTAAGTGAGAATTATGAGATATAAACTCGCAATTCTAACTTTTTTCTCAGAATTGCGATATAAAAAAGGCAGAATTGCAAGATAATTATGTTTTTTAAACTGCATTTATATTGCGTTTATATCTCACAATTCTGACTTCATAACAAATTTGTAAGTTATTAAGCGAGAATTATAAGATATAAACTCGCAATTTCAAAAATTTTTAATTGCTTGACAAAAACTTTCACTTCTGACTCTTTTTCTCAAAATTGCATGATATAAACTTGAAATTGCAAGATTTAAACTCGCAATTCTGAGAAAAAAAAATTAACATTAAATTACATTTACATTACATAATTGACTTTCTCAGAATTGCATGATTAAACTTTATTACTTGCAATTGCAAGTTTATATCTCACAATTCAGAGAAAAAAGTCAGAACTGCAATATGTAAACTTGCAATTGTGAGAAAAGTCAGAATTGTGAAATATAAACCCACAATACTGAGAATTTTTTTCTTCCCCTCAGAATTGGACTTCATAACTCACGATTGTAAGTTTATATCTCACAATTCTGAGGAAAAAAAGTTGGAATTGCAAGATAAGTTGCAGTACCTTTTTTTTTTTTTACATTTTTTATTCAGTGGCTGAAACGGGCTCCATAGTGAAACTCATTAACTCATCAATGTAGTGCAAATCATTACTGTAGTCAATGACCCAAAATCACACACCAACAGATGAGACCACTCTTACCCATTCCTGATGCATTTTCTTATTCTTTCTCTCCCTCTGCTTTGTTCTAAATCCTACTAATTCTCATGATCCTACGTCTGATTGTTGCCTAATAAATAGGCCATGTCTGAGTGCAAAGATCCTGTTGTACCCAAGACATATCGAACATCTGGACCCACAAGAAAGATATAACACCAGTGTCATCACAGCCTGCGATTGTATAACCGATCCATCTGGGTTACACGCGGCACATGTGCGAGGGAGCTGAAGTGTGCTGTTTTGAAAAGTCTGGTTTATGTGAGTAGAACACATTCACGTTTTTTTGGTTCATGTGTGTCTGTGCACGCACATGTGTGAGCGGTTGCAACACTCGGCAGCTATGTGCAGCAGAGTGCAACAAAGCCACTACATCACTGTAATTAGTTTTGTCATTCTCTCTCCCTCACTCACTCACCAGCTCTAATGTAATACAGAACTCAGGCCAGGCCAGCAAGGCCATTAATGAGTCACACTGACACAGCCTCCAGGACCCCAGTGCTTTTTACTGTCTATCTGCAGCCATGACATCAATTAATCACTCGTTAATCCTACCCCCTACGCCGGCCTTACAGAGAGGGGGCAGGGGGCCGTGTATGATCCAAATTTTACCCATGCAAAAAAGCAGAATGGCTGACAGAGCTGAAAACAGACTTATTATGAACTATAAGCTATATATATATTTTCACAATCCAAGGAATCCAATCCATTCCCAGTGGAATAAAATCCTGCCCTATATTTTTGTTCTTGTTGAAAATGCATCTCATTATAGAAATAAAAAAGCGCTACAACAGGTATTCACACTGACTTGAACCAGGAGAAACTGTTTAAACTCAGACCTAGTGTAACCCACCGCAAATTTTATTGTTAATTATGCACTTTAGAAACAAGACAGATAAGCAAAGAACATGTCCTTAAAAGGTGTTGTGTGGTGTTTATTGTTCAGTGTGTACATCAGATGGTCTCCTCCACCACAGGGAGTGACTGAGGGGATGCAGGTGCTGGATGGACTAATGTTGCACTAACAGGTGTTTTGGAGAGCCTGGCCATGTATGGGAAGAGTCGTCGACTGTGAATGTTGTGTTTATCCTCTCCGTCTCTCTCTCACTCACTCTCTCTCCCATGATAAATGACACACTTTCTTCGGGCTGACTTTTCACAGCACTGGAATCTCTCAAAGCCGTTAGTCTCTGACATTTTGTTTCCTCCACCAAAAAAAAAAAAAAAAAAAAGTAGAAGAAATGCACTCATTTCTAGACATTCCCTTCACCTTGTAGTGTGGAGCTTATGGGGTATGAGTGAACGTAAGAGTAATTCTTGTATCCCTGATCAAGATGGGTCGTTACACATTATATAGTGAAGTGAAACAGTAGGATACTATGAAAAGTTGTGTTCTTTTTCTTTTACATAACTAGAGAAAACAGAGGAGAAGGACTGTGGTGAAAAAAAGGTTGGAAAACTTCAACTCCCATAATGCGCTGAGCTTGATCAGACTATCTGTGAGCAGGGATACGAAAATGCAAAAGTACAATCTGTAGTTTTCACAAAAGCCCCGGAGCTGTCAAAAGTTCACTGGATGATGCGTTTCACATCACCTGGAGGACTGTTTTTGACAAATAAACAGGATATTTTGGTGCTTAGTTAATTTACTTATAGTACCTATACTGTTACAATACAAAACCTACTCTTTAAGAGCCCAAATCTATGAAAGCCCCTTTCCACCACTGAATAAAAAAAAAATTGTGACTTTTTATCTCACAATTTTGACTTAATAACTTGCAATTGCGAGTTTATGTCACACAATTCTGACTTTTTTTTACGAAGGCAATACAAGTCAGCACCAATAACCTTGTGGTTAGCGTGTTGACATATAGCGCCGTTGTGCAGCGGGCGTCCCGAGTTCGAATCCCGGCTTGTGGATCCAACCCCCTTCTCTCTCTCCCACTTCGCTTCCTGTCTAACTACACTGACCTGTCTAAATAAAGACATAAAAAAGCCAAAAATAAATCTTAAAAAAAACCTGACTTTTCTTTTTAGAATTGTGATATAAAGTCAGATATAATTAGTCAGAATTGAGAAAATGAGCCAGTTAGAATTGCGAGACAATAATCCTGTCAGAATTGCAAGATAAAACTTGCAATTGTGAGAGAAAAGTTACAGTTGCGAGTTTATGTCTTGTAATTCTAACCTTATTTCTTACAACTGCGAGTTTTATCTTGCAATCCTGACTTTTTTTTCTCAGAACTGTGAGACATTGAGGGAAAAAAAGACTGATATTTTCTCAGAATTACGAGATTATATCTCGCAATTCTGACTTTATTTCTCAAAACTGCAACTTTATTTCTCATAATTGCAAGTTTATGTCTCGCAATTCTGAGTAAAAAGTCAGAATTGCAAGTTTGTATCATGCAGTTCAAAATTGCGAGATGTAAACTCGCAGTTATGAGAAAAAAGTCAGAATTGTGAGATAAAAAGTCACAATTTTCTTTTTTTTTATATTTTATTCAGTGGTGGAAATGAGCTTCCATACAAATTTGACACTGGTTAAATAGAAAAATATCTACATTACACAATATAATGGAATACTTGCAACTGAATTGCTATTTTAAAAAAACCATAATACATTAAAACTGTCAGAATACAAAGATATTTTTAAATAGCACTGTTGCTTGTAGTATCATCCTAAATTCAGTACATTCAGTCAGGTGTACCAAAACAAATGGCACTGTCTGCATAGGAATGTTCAATGAATTGCTTCAATGGTTGTTATATATTGTCACATTTTAGTAATCCAACTATAGCTGCATAAAATATACAGACTTGCATTATACACAGCAAGACAAAACACATGATCTGTTTCATGTACTTAATTTCCCCTACATGCTGTATAGGGAAAGACAGAGTGATACTACAAGCAACAGTAAGATTTAATTATTTAAATTTATGTAAATGAATCCAATTAATTTGTAAGCAATACTGACAAAGGTCGAGCTGACATTTCTAATGAGTAACAGACACTGTGAGCGGCCATGTTGGATTGTGTGGGGATGTACTGCCATGCAAAGGCAAAACACAGTGGCTATATATTTTATCAAAACAGATGGGTTGCTTAAGACTGTGATTTGACCTGTGACTAATTAAATGTTCAATTCAGAGAAAACTGAATATTAAAAGTGATATCAAATCAAGCTAAATTCAGTTAAAAAAATGTGAGTCAATTTTGTTTGGGAGTTTGAGTGTTGGTGTAGTTGTGCTTTGCACTTTTTTTATTGCACTGTATTGTATTCAATATAATTTGAGCTGAACATGCAAGGTTAAATCCCTTATTTAAACTGCACCACCTTTCATAAGTTGGGGTCAGTAAGATTTCTTGTTTTTTGAAATAAAGAAATTAATACATTTATTCAGCAGGGATGCACTAAACATCAAAATGACAGTAAAGGTTTTTACACTGTTAAACAAGATTTCTATTTTCTATTCTGTTCTTTTCCTTTCCATTCATCAAAGATTCTAAAAAATCATGATTTCTACATAAATATTAAGCAGCACAACTGATAATGATAAGAAATGCTTTTCTAATGTCATTCTTATTCACCCTAATAATATTAGAATTGTTTGTAAAGACTGGAGTAATGGCAATTTAGTTCATTAGTTCAGTTCTTACTGTATTTGTATCAAATAAATGCAGCTTTAGTGATCATAAAAAGAATCCAACCAATCCCAACCTTTTGAATGGTAGTGAATGGATGTTTAACAGAATAAAAAAGCGATAAAAAGGATGGCATTCACTCTTACAAATGTTAGTAACACTGAATCTTTGTAGTGTAAAGGTCATGTCGAGTTGGAGGCGTACTCATTCAGAAAACAGGCTGCCTCACAAAATCAGTCTTTCAAACTCTGACACCCACAAAGTCCCACCCGTCTCCAAAACACACACGCACGCAAACTTTTTTTGGCCACAGAAACAGTTCCCCCGATCTGAGCGATCGGAACGTCACATAGTTCTCCCCGCTGCGGTCAGAAAAGTGTTTCCCGCTGCTGACAGGCAGGATAGATGACCTCCATTATACACAACTACAAATACATTCCAACAGCTGAAGGTGCAGTAAATTATCCTTCAGCAGAGATGGGAGGAGAGAGCAAGAAGACAAAAAGAACAGAGAAAGAAAAAAACAGGAGCGAAGGTCTAATATTTCAAGCTGGATTCCCTCAGAGAGAAGAATGGAGTCTTAAGTTTGTCTACTCTAAAGGTTGTCTAACAATAAGACTTATTGGGTTCCGATGACTTAAAAGAAAATCAATCAGACAACCACACAAAGTCATCTGTAACTGTGTTTGTGTGCATTAGCTATTTTTCACGAGGCTGAGAGTTCAATCTTATCCTTACTGGTTGACATTAGCATTAGCTGTTTTGCTAAGGGCCCCTATTCTACATTGTTGCAGCATTTTCATTTCCACCTGAAGTTTACTTATAATGTAATTCAGCAAAACTTCTGGTTTACTCTTGTATTGTGGTGCTGCTAACACTGTTGGGTTCAGTATGATAAACTACGTGCATTTTTCCTCATTTGCAAGTCACTTTAGATGCTAAGTGCATGCTAAATGAATAAAACAGAAAAAAGCGTCATATTTTAGTTCTGTATAACCATTTTTCATCCTCTTTCTGACTCTTAAAGTTACACAGACTGTACCTTTAAGAAGGCTGCATATAAATTACCTATGTTTTGATTAGCTAACCTCCAAGTACCGGTGTGTTTCACACAAAGTGAATACACATCAATATGCTTATGATATATATCACACACACACAATTCAAAATCTGTGTGTGTGGGCAGGTTTTGCTATGGTTGCTGAGACAATATTTCTAAAAATTTCCTAGAAAAGCGAAACCTGACCAAACCGCTTTGTGAAGTATGTGTGTTTGCACATGTGTTCGAATGTGTATGAAATATGTAAAGGCTTGACCTCAAAAAGCTGGTTCCTCTGTGAAGAATGGCGAGTGCTCTGTCACACACACCCACTCTCACTGTAACACTATAAATTAGCTACAATCCCTGCAGCATCAATCTAATATAATTGCTCTGACGCCAGTCGAGACAACAGTTCTGTTTACGAGACAGTTTTCTCTTATCTGTTCGTATTATCCTATTATTAATGGTCTGCTTCATAAAAACACTTACATTCATTCTGAAGCCTCAAACAGTCTCCTAGAGAAATAGACAGTAAACATACACACTCAAGTGTCACAGAATAGCTAAAGTGTCTGGCTTTGTCAAACTAATGTGCAGAGTGTCACACTGCGATGTCAAACACGATCATATCAAACACACACTCTTTACCCATGGGGCATTTCATCGTGGCAGCTTGACAACACAACCACAGAAACTCAAAACACTTGCTTATCATGAATATCACTGCAAGTTTATGGGAAATGTGACGAAAGCAAAAGACAAGAATTCCTTTGATACGATGGCCTTTACCACTATAACCAGATTTTGGGACTAATCCCGTAATATTTTCCATAAGAAGTCACTGCTGCAGATCAGAGCCAGTAAGAAAGTTTGTTTTACTCACATTTAAAAGCTACTTAGTGGATGTCAACTATTTATATAATGTACTGTATATCAAGGCTCAGAAAACTACTGGCTATCCAACACTTTCTTTCAATTTTAGAAAAAAACTGTTATAAAAAAACTAATAATAACACAGCTTACTTCATACATAAAAGAGACAGGGACAAGTTGTCACGAAGTAGGACTATATCAAAATTAAAACTTTTTTTTGACACATTCAAAAAAAATGACCATCCCCATACCTAAAATTACTTATTGGAATTTTTCTATATATTTATATTTATATTTATATGTAACCCTAGACCATAAAACCAGTAATAAGGGTCAGTTTTTTAAAACTGAGATTCATACATCATCTGAAAGCTGAATAAATATGCTTTCCATTGATGTATGGTTTGTCAGGATAGAGAATATTTGGCCTAGATACAACTATTTGAAAATCTGGAATCTGAGGGTGCAAAAAATCAAAATATCGAGAGCTGTCTAAATGAAGTTCTTAGCAATGCATAATACTAATCAAAAATTAAGTGTTGATATATTTACGGCAGGAAATGTACAAAATATCTTCATGGAGCATGATATTTATTTAACATCCTAATCATTTTTGGCATAAAAGACAAATCAATTATTTTTGGTTTTGTTGGCTATTGCTACAAATATACCCGTGCTACTTAGGACTGGTTTTGTGATCCAGGGTCACATATGAATAAAATAATATAAAATATAAAATATAAAATATAAAATATAATTAAATTTGAAAATTTTAATTAAATTTTAAAAAATAAAATAAAATTTTGAAAATGTTTTTTTTTTTCTTTTTGTAGTCAAGAATTAAGGTGCATATAGAAACTGACTTTTAAAAAAAAATACCAAAGTACTGGTTTTCTCTACATTTAAATCTCTACAGTATACTGTAACTTTAAGTCTAGTCAACTTTAAATAATTTGTTGCCAAGCTGCCTTAAAATTTTAAGTTCAGTCAACTCAAAAAAAGTTTAGTCAACTTGTCAAGTGACAACTTAGATATTTAAGTTGATTCAACTTACAATTTTAAGGCCGCCAGGTAACAAACACAGCTTCTAAGTTTAACGAACCAATTTTTTAGTTTAGTCAACTCGAATATCTAAGTTGTCACTTAGTACAACTTAACATTTCAAGTTGACTAAACTTATTCGAGTTGACTGAACTTAAAATTTTAAGGCAGCAGGGTAACAAATTATTATAAGTTGAATCCACAATTGTGTTTTTTTTGTTTGTTTTTTACAGTAAGTACATTAAAGGGATAGTTCAACCAAAAATGAAAATTCTGTCAACATTTACTCACACTCATGTCATTTCAAACCTGTATAACTTTCTTTCTTAAGAACACAAAAGCACAAAACACAAAAGAAGATACTTCAAAGAATGTTGTTGACCAAACAGTAATGGTTCCCATTGACGTCCACTGTATAGGCAGAATTTTTGGGGGTGGACTGTCCCTTTAAATCTGCAGGTATTTGGTGTTGCTGCCCTGTCTAAATAATGAAAAAGCATTTAAAGTAGTTTCATGTATGAACAGAACGAACAATTAAAACTTCTTTGCCGTTTTTGTTTTTTTTTGCTCTCTGCTTTCACTTCTTTCATTTTCTACACTCTCTCTCTCTTCCTCTGGATCTCAGCCCTCAGTTTCCTAGAGAAGAGGGCTGAAGACAGATTTTAATGAAACTGTCAGAGAGTGTGTGTGTGTGTGTTTGCTTCACTGCTGAGAGTGTAATTATGCCTCTTCCCTTAACAGACAGTCTGACAGACATATTCTCTCCTCCCTTCTTCTGTCTTTCCTCACTCTGTCCATCTCACAAGCCCCTGAAGACACAAATTAACATCGCATTTGGTTTGTCATCAGCCTTCGAATGACAAACAGAGTTAAAACAAAAACGGACCAATGTTTTATTCCTACAGTAATGCCACTATAATGACCAACCGTCATTCCCAATCGGGCACTAAATCCATAATGTGCAATCGAAAGCCATTTGTACACGAACGAGCCATGTCAACACGCAAAAGACGACACTGTAAATCACCGCAAGCGGATACGTAAGAAAAGTGAGGAAAAGAAAAAGAGCCAAAAGAAGAGAGAAAGCAGAACCAATAATTAAGAAATACAGATGGGGCTTTACTTGGGATGGAGGGACCATAAATCCCATCATGTCTCGCTCGCTCTCACTCACTCTATCATCAGCGCTGTAAGTTTTTAATCACACTGAAATGATTTATTTTAACGTCAGCCATGTGTCACCGCACTTCCTTTCATTTTTCAAATTGTTTGTGTTTTTTCCCGATGATAAATTTATCTTCAGACAACCCCAATATGACTAATTAACTCTGAAATATAGGAACCAGATGTTCGGGTGAAGGAAGTTTCTACGCAGCAGCCAAAAGAACATGCCAATCTCTCTCTCTCTCTCGCTTTCGTTCGCTCCCCCTTACTCATTTTATGTTAAGTCAGGCTCTTTCGGCTCTAATGTGTGACCTGTCATATTGAGGTCCAGAGTAAATTTCCTGGCTACGCTGCACATCCTGCAGTTCACAGGCACTTTCCTCTCGTTTCCATCACCTCTCTTCCTCCATCGCTCATCACCCCGTACCTAATAATCCTCCTTCGTCTCTCACAGACCACAAATTTCACAGGAGTATTTATAATTACGTCTAATTTACCATTAGTATCAAAACATTTACAGTGAGCACAAACAGCCTGGAAGCAATCAGAAACGACTGCAGCTGATCCCAAACTTTGTAAGAAAAATCACGCAGTTCGTAGCAATTAAATAAACGGCACATTTAGACACGAACACTTTGAGTCTTTGAGGGCCGTGCTTTGGCCCGTGTGCGTGTGTGTCGCTGCTAAAGCGGAGCGTGATGGCGCCGGGCCCCGGAGGGACGCGTTGCTCTGACACTCTGACAGTTTGCCATGAGTGACGTGTGATCCGTACAAATTTCAGGACTAATAAATCTACCTGTCAGTGCGGGGGACTTGAAAGGGCTGAGGCCCTCGGGCTGAGCTTTAACACAACTCGTGTTGATGAAATTCTGTAGGCTGGAGAATTATAGCTGTCAGAAAAACGCCCACGTCAAATCTTGAGCTTTTGGCTCACTTACTCTTTCTTTTTTTCTTCTCTCTCTCTCTCTTCCTCTTTTCCCTTGCTCTCTCAACACTCATATATCGCTCACATACACCCCCCCCCCACCTCTCCACCCTATCGCCATGTCTCTCTCTTCCTTTAGCTCGATGTAGAAAATGAGACGCAGACTTCTTTCATCGCTTGGTAACTATTATTACATCACTTTGACACCGTGCAACTTCAGGCCTGCCAAGCTGCACCACATAACACCGTTTCTCCTCAGCCTCCATTACTGCACTTAAAGCACACACAATCACACACACTCAGGGTGACGTCGGTGTTATCTGCGTCTGGCATGGCTCCGGTGACGTGAGAGCGGGTCCTGATCTCTTTTGTCTGTAGGTGCACAGGACATGGAGGATCGCTGTCAGCAGTCGGGGTTAAACGGGGGGAAACACGCTGAACGATCTCACTCTGCTCCCTCTGTAAATTCTATACCGATACGCCAATAAATCACTCCGTTCCTTCTCTTTTCTCCTTCCGTGAAGGTTCACAGTGTTAGATTTATTCCTGTTTGTCTTTTATTTTTGGCCGTGTTTGCTTAGCGTCTCCTCTCCTCGCGCTCTGAGTGTCCGCGGGGCGATAACTCATGTTGTTTGGACACTTCTCTACTGGTGCTGTCTTTCCCGTAAACTCTATAGAGGGGGATATGAGGGCGCTTGTATTTACACTGTGGAGTGAAGAGTTCAGTAGTGTGTGTGTGTGCGTACGTGCAGACTGCTGCCTGGCCTGTCTACTTAAATGTCAACAGCACCTTCCCTCCTGCATTCACTTGTATATAAGACTGATCTTGACTCAGAAAGATCAATGAGATGATGCATAAACTCTCTGTCTCTCAAAAACGTGTTCCAAATACTTTGACATGTAAATCACAGTCTAAGGCCATTTCTTTGTTGCCTCTAAAACCCTTGCATGCATTGATCTTGTACATGCATTTTTAAAACTTAAATTTAATAAAAACTTATTTTGCCAAGCTGTTGCAATCTAGCTGGCTAACACAGACCAAATTGCGAAATTTGCAAAAATAAATAAATACTATGAGAATAAAGTCAAAATTACGAGAAGAAAGTCGAAATATCATGAGAATAAAGAATAAATATTATGAGAATATAGTCAACATACTACGAGAATAGT
>JAHKKF010505409.1:0-45172 GCA_019740295.1 Labeo calbasu
AAATATATATATATATATATATATATATATATATATTAATAATTGTAATTATCAATATGTGAAACACTTGAGTAGATTTTGTCAGGATTCTTTGATGAATAGAAATCCAAAGATCCAAAACATTACAAACTATACCATTTAAAAGCTTGAAGTCTGTATAGTTTTTTTTTTTTTTTTTTTTCTTAATAATTATAGAAATTAATACTTTCATTCAAAAAAATATTAAAAATCTTCAAAAATTTGTGACTGGCCTGCATGTGGTACAGGGGAAAATAATATGATGACAAAGCGGGAATCAAGAACCATTCAGAGCTGTTTCTATTTTGAAAAAATACCAGAACTTGACAATTTTCGGTTCTGCTAATAGTTCTTTATGTGATTTTTTACACAGATGTGGATGAAAAACAGTACTTTAGCTTCTATTCATCAAAGAATTCTAAAAAAAGTACAACATTTTCACAAAAATACATTACTAATAATAAAAAAAAAATGTCTCGAGCATCACATCATCATATTAGATTGATTTCTGAAGGATCATGTGAAGACTGGAGTAATGCCTGCTGAAAATTATACTTTGCCATCACAGTGATAAATTACGTTATAAAATATATTAAAATGGAACAGTTATTTTAAATTGTAGTAATATTTCACAATATTTCTAATTCTTTTAATCTATTATTTCCATTTATACTGTATTTTTGGTCTCTCCAGATTGAAGCTGATTCCCATTGGCTTTATTTTGATGTGTTTAATCTCACTTGGCTCAATTATAGACAGCAGTTGCCTGTAAAAGGTTAGTTCACCCAAAAATGAAATTTTGTCGTAGTACTCTCATGACACAAAAAAGAAGAATTTGTTGAACATAGCCATTATCTTTGTTTTCTTTGTGCACAAAAAGTATTCTCGTAAAAATCTTGTAGCTTTATTTGTTACATGGACTATTTTAACGATGTCCTTTCTACCTTTCTTGGCCTTGAACATGGTAGTTGCGTTCCTGTCTATGCAGGGTCAGAAAGCTCTCAGATTTCATCAAAAATATCTTAATTTGTGTTCTGAAAATGAACAAAGGTCTTGCCGGTTTGAAGCGACATGAGGGTGAGTAATCAATGATAGAATTTTCATTTTTGGCTGAACTCTCCCTTTAAGGTACACCTCTCCATTCCTCTTCCCTGTGTCTCACTCCCTCTAAAAATCAGGCTTGGCTTGGTCATCCACGAGCAAGGGTTTACACCTAACTGCTGGGAAACAGCAGTACAGCAAATGAGCCACGTGTGTATGTGCGTTTGGGCACAAATGTGAGCGAGCATATGCGTAATAGGGTCATAAGGGCTGCTGAACTTCACCTCTTGTACTGAAGAGGGCAGATGAACTCAGGGCAGAAAAGATCACAGACATCTGTCTCAAACAGAAAGAAAAAAATTGCACTGTCACAACAAAGCCCATCACCACACACACACACACAAACACACACACAAAGACTTTGTCTGTGTGCTGCATTTCTGTAAGCACATATACAAACAAATCAGCTAAGGGAGCTAAGAAGTCAAATCGAATCAAAGTGAAAGACAGGAACGGGATGTGACGTCTCCTCCGTGTGGCTCAAATGGCTCCATAGCCTTACAGCACCCTACATGAAGACAAATAAGACTGGGTATGTTGTGCATCATATTTGCATAGACATATAGTATGCTGCACTGCTGTCAGAAATGAATATGTTTTGTGCTGAGAGTGCTACGGATATGTCTGAAGAAGGAGGTGAAGACAGAGCACTGCTCGCAAGCCTCAAGGGCATATCTGTGAATAAGCAAACACATCAGTCTGCCATCTTGCAGCGTGATGATGAACGCAAACAGTGACAGTAAAACAACTCGAACAGATTTATCAAACAGTCGGCCATTAACATTTCATTTTGTAGCTCAACAGAACAATGCTATTGTACACTGTAGAGAACAAACATCAGGTCAGTTCAACTGCTTCTTCATTGAACATATTTTGGATTGTTTGCGCAGTAAACATATATGTCGTATAAATCACTCGTTTTTTTAAAGTAAGACTGTCCAACAGCGACAGCAAGCAGGTAAAGTTACAGCAGGAGTCCGCATCTCTCTCGCCTACCCTTAGCCCATTAAGTTTTAACAGATCCCCTAAAGCGTGCGGTCGGTTTGGTGGGGGGTAATAGATAATGAATGGGGGAAAATCACGTAAGAGGAGGCAATGCCTCCATCTCAATATGATTAAATATGACCGGTTATGTTAGGCTGTTCATGCGATTAACCTCGGTTCTTGTGTTTGTGCACATTCTTTGTTCACGAATCAGTCTGAATGGACAATATAATGATGTTAACTGGAAGACTAATTTAAAAAAGTAAGTAAACAGCACACATAGATATAACCACTTTGTTGTATCAAAAAAAAAAAAAAAAGACTTAAAATGGCATGATCTGTGGGAGATTTTTAGTGAGTAATCAGCCTGGTGAAATTTTAAGTAAATCTCCACATTTGTGACCAATATTTACCAAGTTTTGATGACTGATGATCCGGAAAAAAAAACTGTAAAAGTTAACTATTAAAAATAATAGCTTAACATAAGTTCACAAATATATAAGGCAACACTGTAAAAAATAAAAAAGCACAATTTGTTGAGTCAGCTTAAAATAATTTGTTATCCTGCTGCCTTAAAATTTTAAGTTAAGTCAACTCAAATAAGTTTAGTCAACTTCTAGTCAACAAAATGTTAAGTTATACTAAGTGACAACTTAGATATTTGTGTTTGTTAAACTTAAAAGCAAGGTAAGTAACCCAACTGCCATAAATGTTTAAGTTGAATCAACTCAAGTATCTAAGTTGTCACTTAACATTTCAACTTAACATTTCAAGTTGAATAAATGTTTTTTGGGTTGACTGAACTTAAATTTTTAAGGCAGCCAGGTAACAAATTATTTTAAGTTGACTCAACAAATTGTTTTTAACAGTGAAGTAATAAGCACTTACTAGGACTATAAATAGTTTTTTTCAGTGTGTGATGTTAACACATCTATTACACTGACTTTAAAGGCATGAATGTAATTTTAGAGAAAGCACCAAAAGAAATAAAATATAGCAATAACACATCACTCTGTTTGAAAAACTTTGATTTGACAATGCGTTTTTAATCTTACCCTGTACTGCAGCAAGCTACAGAGATTTTGAGTTGTTTTGTGGAAAATTGTTTACTCTTGCGCTTGGTTGAATCAAATCTTTTATGACTTTGGTTTTCAACTCACAATGCTTATTGTCTGATTCACACTGTCATTTGTGAGTGTTACATCTGAATTCATTTGGACATACAGAAAAATGAATTTGCCTGTACAAACAAGAGAAAAGAATTAAATGAAATCCCCTTTTGCCTTAGTTTGTGAGAACATGCTTTAGCAATGCGGCTCAGAAACACAGAAAACCAAAAAGACATGTAGATGAGAGATAATTTTTTTTTTTTTTTTAGATAAAGAAATCAGTGCATTTCTTAACGAGGAAGTCAAAAGAACTTGCTTCGGTAACTACATTATGCATACTTTTCCCTAAATTCTTAAATATATCCTTGCAGGCCTATAGCAATAGAACAGTTCATTAAAAAAGGCCTGCTGTGAAAAAAAAAAAATACAAAAATAGTCTGCTTTGTCCTGAAAATTCTCTTCCTGTCTTCTCAAGCGAGCTCAGTTATGAATACTAAGGCATCTCTTCTCATTAATTGCTCTCACAGGCAGCTTAGCCGGGGTCATCGCTGCATTTTTGACTCAGTCCAATTAATACTAATCATAGCATCAGACTGGCTGAGCGAGAAGATTGCACTGTCAGAGCAACTGATCATCTTGGAAATTTATTAACAAAAGAAAGAAAAAAGTGGGACTCTGAGTGGATATGGCAACCTTGTTGAAAATTTTGGCTTTCAGCTTCCAAAATGTTTAGACAATTTGTCATTAACATTCATTAAGGTGCCGCTTCCAGAAGCAAACCAGGACTTAAATGAACAGATGGACTTTTTCTTGTAGAATGGCCTAACATGGAAGAGTGAGACAGACTGGCTGCTGACTCCTCCAATGGCTCAAGGCATTTGTGAAATATCAGAAGGTATGCAGTTGAATTATTTATAAGGTACCCCAGTATATTAAATTAAAAGGAAGTGACTCATAAACAGAAGACAACATGATAGCAGATCAAGGCTTATGCAAAGCACAGCTCAAGACGATCTTTTTTTTTTTTTTTGTCTTCTGCTAGCTCAGTCAGACACGATGTTGTCTACTTGCCATGCAAATATACTTACTAACCCTAGTGAAAATAGCATATTTATATACACCATTAGAATTCACGAAAGCCTAATATTTAAAGGAACACTTTACTTTTTTTGAAAATAGGCTCATTTTCCAACTCCCCTTGAGTTAAAGAGTTGATTTTTACCGTTTTCAAATCCATTCAACCAATCTCTCGGTCTGGCAGTAGCACTTTTAGCATAGCTTAGCATAGATCATTGAATCTGATTAGACCGTTAGCATCTCGCTCGAAAATGACCAAAGAGTTTTGCTGTTTTTCCTATTTAAAACTCTTCTGTAGTTACATCGTGTACCAAGACTGACAGACTGCCGTACCATGGGTGCAGCAGGCGCAATGATATTACGCAGCGCCTGAAAATAGGTGGTCACGTTGGTTATGTTGACGGAAGTTAGCCTATTTTCAAGCACTGCGTAATATTGCGCCTGCTGCACCCATGGTACGGCAACAAAGTTCCTTGATTATTATGCTGAAATGAGAGTAGTTCCTAGCCATATCGGTCTAGAAAATCACAACTTTTCATTTTCCGTCAGTCTTAGTACACGATGTAACTACAGAAGAGTCAAGTTTTAAATAGGAAAAATATCGAAACTCTTTGGTCATTTTGGAGCGAGATGCTAACGGTCTAATCAGATTCAATAATCTATGCTAATCTATGCTAGAACTGCTACCGCTGGACCCAGCGATCGCCTGAATGGATTAAAAAACGGTAAAACTCAACTGTTTAACTCTAGAGGAGTTGGAAAATAAACATATTTTTTAAAAAAGTGGAGTGTTCCTTTAAGTTTGCAAGACTCCAAACTGTACACAGGCAACAAAAATTAAAAGAACATGTCAACCCAGCAAGCAACACATCTTGTAACTGGCCTGAAACCATCACACACACCATCAGGCCATCCTTATTGTCGAGCAAAATGCAGTGACGGCCTGTGTAGAGAGCATATTTCTCAACATCCACTGGTGAACAGACATGCATAAATTTGCATCCCTTCATGGCAAGCAATTCTACTCCAAAATTACATGCAATTAAATGTACAATGAATAAGCATAAAACGCAGTTTACTTGTACAGACATATTCTAAAGGAAGCATACGTCTTCCTGCCTATATATGCAAGGCGCATAATAATGGCCGTATTCGTACATGGCATCCTGCCACGTGCATGAATTTTCTAAGCTGCTATTTTAGTCTACATCTTACTCAAGCATAACGTTCACATCCCCTTCTATTTTTGAGCCAAAATGGAAAACATGCATGTTTATTACCACATTCAGACATGCCCTTGCCCAACCATAGAAATGCAATTATTCCCACAAGTCAAGGCCATTAAAGTCATAATGGTCACACTGATATCCATAAATTGGATGGCCAGTCTCACTTCGGCACGCTGAGTTTCCATTACCGCGTTAGTCACGTTTCAAGGTTGGCATGTGCATTATGATATCAGAATTTGATGTTTATTTTCTCCTCTCTTGTGAACTATTGCTTCTCTTAATTTCCTGACAAGACATAATTGTAGTATTTAATATAAATTCTTCTATAATAAGAGCTTTTGTGGATGACATTTAGCAGGAAAACAATTATTGCAAAATACTATGCAAATACATGTGAAAATGTGACATTTAGACAAGAAACTCATCTCGAAATATGCCAGCTGATCTTATAGTGTCTGCCACCAGCCTTTCATACGATAGATGTTATAATATAAAACGATAACCCGCTGTGACCAATCAGACCGTAACCGAATACTAATTATAAAACAGGTTTTGCCAGAAGACATGCTTAAGACATGCAAATACAGCAAGAGACAGGATTTTAGCTGTATCGACAACCCCAAGGTAGCCAGTTGGCTAAATTTATCCGCTGCAAAAATGTTCACACCAGAATAAAAACCAAGTGGACAGTGCTAAACGCCTCCCTAGACAGCAGACAGTTATACTTAGGTCTCTCAGAATGAATGAATGTTAACAACTTTGGGCCACACGCTCTCACCTTCATGCACAAGCTGTCCCCTCGCGTTGAGGGTGGCATTTCTTTCTGGGAACGATACAAATCGTTCTTATAAAGATGAGTAATTCCCATTATTGCGAGCAGGAGCGCAGTGTGACCCTCTGCGGAGTGTCAGTGGGAATAAAACGCTTAATGAGTGACACAAATTGAATGTTGTTCCTCTCGGTGCAGGAAGGTGGAGGAAATTGAGGCAAACCTAATGAGCAGTCCGTTTCCTGCAGCGACACCTGACATCGATGGCTGGTGACAGGTCACACGGCGAACGGAGAAGAGCAGGGAGGGGACACCTTGCCCCCGTTTCGCCCGGCGCCATGTGACATGATCCATCCTGCCACGGGCCATCTGCGCCCAGTGAGAGACTAAGTGGCACTCCTCTCTGCATCTCCCAAAGGAATGGAAGCCTTTAATCACCACCATCAGCATCATCGCACGCAGGCGCTCGTGCGCTCACACAACCCCTCGGCCCCTTGTGGCCAAAGAGCATGGATAAAATGGAAGAGATGGGTCGCTGCGCATTCAGTGAGACTTCTGCGTGCGAGAGCAGTAGCACTTGTTTGTTATCCGAATGCATGTTTACGTCCCTGCAGACCATCAAACGCACGTCCATTAAGCTTCTGGGCCAAAAGTGTAAACAAACTTACATAACTCTGTGCATGATTGAACAAATGCAGATATGTACTTTACAAGGGGACGCCAAAGCAAACATCTGCATTTCAGTTTTCATCAAATATTTAGGTGAATCAGCCAGCTTTAATATCCTCCTCTGCTTTATAAGATGACACAGTGGTCACCGATCTAAAGCCATCTCTCCTTTATCTAAAAAAAAAAGAGAAATTAATTCTATTTTCAGCAAGGATGCATTAAATTGCATCAGAATGACAGTAGAGGCTCTTACTTTGTTACAAATCAAACAAAAATGTTTCTGGTTTCAAATAAAGCAGCGCAACGATTTTCAGTATTAATGATAAATCTTTCTTGAGCACCAAATCTGTATATTAGAATGATAGATACTGTGACACTGAAAACTGGAGTAATAGCTGGAGTAATAATATTTCAGACTATCAGTTTTTTACTTTTACTTGATGAGAGACTTCTTTCAAAAACAAAAAAAAAATCTTATCAACCCCAAAGTTTTGGATGGTAGTATTTTTTTTAGATGGTAGTTAACATTCTCTTTAAGGGTCTTCTCTTTAAAGGGGTGGTCGATTGTGATTTCACTTTTTTAATTTTAGTTAGTGTGTAATATTGCTGTGTGTAACAATATCTGCAAGGCTGAAAGTTCAATGCAAATATTTAAATATTATACCTACAAAAACGGCTCTTAGGGACTACAACGAGCTACTTTCCAAAGTAGTGACATCATAAACCCAGATATTTAAATAAATCCCACCCCCGGGAACATGCAACAAAGGGGGCGAGGCAAGAAGAGGAAGAGTTGTTGCCATGTCGTCAAAACTAGCAGTGCACGAAAAAATTATTCATATATGAATTGCGATCTGTCTTCTAACGATTCTAATGGATTCACAAGTTTCAAAATCAATGTTGTAAAGCAGCACATGTGAGGGGCGTGACGTTTATGAACGCACTCTAGCGGTTTAGCGAATCACAACACACTGGGCCAGCTAACCAATCTGAGCCCATTGCGGATTTCTGAGAGAGGGGCTTCATAAAACCCTGAAATACTCAGAGCGTTCATCGGAGAAGGGACAGACTGGTGTAGAATAATGGTAAATTATGTAAAAAAATATGCGTTTTTTAAAAAAACGAAGCAATAACACGTTCACCCCATAAACACAATCAAAACTAAAAAAAAACCCAATCAACCACCCCTTTAAAGGTGCTGTATGTCATTTTTTGACTGTACCAAAGCATAAAACACCATAATACACTCACAGGTATTTAGGAAACATGCTAAGTTCACATACTGTTACTCTCATAATGTGAGAATGTCAGAATGTCTGTTTTTGTTTTTGTCTGTGATTCCGCACACTGCCAGTTTAACCAATAGTATTTCAACACCCCAGGTTGCCAGTTGGTGGAAAACACAGCATACTGAAAGCAGCAAACGAACTATATAAAAGATTCTACCCAACATGTAAAGCCTCTGCATTCATTTAAAAAGCTCTATGACCAGAGACATATAAAAATTAGGATAAATCAACTCATAAACTTACAGTGTATAGCTCGTCACCATCCATTGTCATCTGCGCTCATTCCTCTTGCGTGTCCTCAATCTGGCAACCCACGTGAGCGTCGTGCCTGAGGAGGAGATGGCAGGACTGCAGTACGCATTTTAACCGCTAGCTGTCAATATTACATACTGCACCTTTAAGGCTCAAACCAAATGTAATAGTATAATATAATATAATATAAAATCATATCATAATATGATAAATGAATGAATGAATGGAAACAATCAAATCAAATAAATAAATACAAATTTGTCTTATTAAAACTGTACAGAATTAAACAACAGAATAGGAAACAGCACATCCAAACAACTTGGATGTTATAACGATAATACTGATACTTCAGCTGTTTTTCTTCTGCAAGACAAAAATCAAAAAGTATCACGATATCCCTATTGGTAGATAAAAGAATTAACAAATAGAATAATAAATGAATGTCCAAAGGGACAGGGGCCTTTTAAAATTTTATGATGACTTCTCAAATTCTGTGGCGCTACAGTTTTAATCAAAAAGTGTTGATTTTACAGTTCTCCAAAGGGGAAAGCGAAACAGTTATAAAGGGAGATACTGCGATACATCTGCAGCTGCAAAGCGTGCTGGTGTTGATAGGTAGCACATTGATTTAAATGACATGTCTGATGCTGACGTCCCCCTATTTTACACTCCCACCTTCCTCCACTTCCATTTAATTTCAAGTGCCATCCTTTGCCTCCGAGCGCGCTATCCTTATCTGATTCATTGAGCCATTTAAACGAGAAATTAAATTATATTCTTCAATACGCTTGTTTCCCAAAGAAAAGTTATGGCCAGGCCATTTATTAAAAGCAGACAGTTCCCTTCTTCTGATTTACGCAGACTCATTGCCGATAAAAAGCCCAAAATTGGATCAGCGTATTCCCACACTTCGCAAAACCTTTATTTTCTCCTCGAATGTTGCAATGATAGAAAAACCCCTCAAACACAGCAGGGTTCTGTAATAAGTCTGATTACATACAGGAAGTAATTGGAAAGATCTGGATGGATCCACACACTAATGCAAACTAATTTGTCATTTGGGGATTGTGCCAAGATAATTTCCCAAACACCTTTCTGCAATTAGAGTGAAGATGAAAAACAGTCAGACTGAAGGAAGAAGGAAAGAAGACTCCTCATGTAAGCGGATGCCATATAGGTTAGCGTTTTATTCGCAGGGGGCACGACCCACAAATCTTACTGAATGCTTGTAACATGTGGCTGTCGCCAGAGATCTAACCAGGTTTTATTGATGTGTAGACAAATACAAGCAGGGTCAGGGCCAGAGCATTTTACTGCCCTCTTTATGGTCGGACATGTAAAAGGATTGAGAAGCTGGACACTTTTACAGCCTATCGTGTAAAAGGCAAGTGTTGAATAAAATAAAGGAAGACATACTTAGAGGTTGTCAGTTGAAATGTCACATATATTCAGAAAAAGTAGAAAAACAAACCAAATACTAAACAAGCACTATTGTCACAAGATACGCAACTCTATTCTATTCTATATATTTATTTATTAGTGAAAACCAAAGGTTTCTAGAAAGTTAGCATTAATGCTAGGTTAACACATATAGCCGCTGAAGTAAATAGCATAATTTTTTTCTAGCAAGATTTAGGGAAAAAAAACTCAAAACCAATGCCTGTGACTGCATGTATTTACAGTATTAGCAAAAACCAATGACTTATTTTAGACAGTTAGAGTTCATGCTAGTTTAACACAAACAGCCGCTGAAGTATAACAAATGTTAATAGTAAAGTTCTGGAAATAACCCTCAAAAACAATGTAGTCTGTGACTGCATGTATTTATTAGTAAAAACAAAGGACTTCTAAAGAGTTAGCATTCATGCTAGGCTAACACATACAGCTGCTGAAGTCAATAACTTAAAATTTTCCATGCAAAAATATTAAAAGGTATTCTGGAAATAACCCTCAAGTATTTACTGTTTTAGCGAAAACCAAGGTCTTCTAGACAGTTAGCATTCATGCAAGGCTAATGTACTCAGCCTTTCCCTTACAAAATTTAACCATGGTTTTTACCACATATAAAACCAAAAAACCATGGTTACTATAGCTGGTAACCACAAATTAACCATAGTTTTGCTACACTAACCATAGTTCAACCATGGTATTTGTACACTGTCAGAAAAAAGGTACAGTTCTGTCGCTGGGGCGGTACCCTAAGGTACAAAAGTGAAAAGGTACATGTTTTTACTCTACCTACTGCTAAATGGGTAAAATAAAATATTAGTACCTTAAAGGTACATTTTAGTACTTTGAAGGTACATATTGGTACCTTAAGGGCACATTAAAAACAAAGGTGCTTCACGATGCCATATAAGAACCTTGTTTGTGTAAATGCTTCCATAAAGAACCTTTAACATCTGAAGAATCTTTCTGATTCGCAAAAGGTTCTTTGTAATGAAAGAAGGTTCTTCAGATTATAAAACGGTAAAAACAACAATTTACAAATAATTTACTCACCCCCTTGTCATCCACAATGTTCATGTCTTTCTTTCTTCGGTCATAAAGAAATTATGTTTTTTGAGGAAAACATTTCAGCATTTTTCCCCATATAATAGACTGCTATGATGCCCCGATTTTGGACTTCCAAAAGGCAGTTTAAATGCGGCTCAAACGATCCCAGCCGAGGAAGAAGGGTCTTATCTAGCGAAACGATCGGTTATTTACATTAAAAAAACCCTACTGAAAAACTTTTTATACTCAAACGCTCGTCTTGCCTTGCAGTCCTTGAACTCTGTGTACTCTGGCTCAAGTTAGGGTATGTTGAAAAACTCTGACCGTATTTTCTCCCTCAACTTCAAAGATCATTTCAAAATCATCCTACATCATTGCAGAAGTTCCGACCCAGCAAAGTGAACATGCAAAAAAGATCAAACACCCTTAACAAATAAGGTAAAACAGCGATTTTGAAGTTGAAGGAGACCCTAACTGTCATTAACAGGAACAAAAACAGTCCAGGCAGAGTAAGACAAGAAGAGCATTTTGCATTAAAAAGTATATAAATTGTATTATTTTTATTAAAATAACCGGTCGTTGCGCTAGATAAGACTGTTCTTCCTCGGTTGGGATCATTTACAACCGGATTTGGGATCGTTTGAAGACGCATTTAAACTGCCTTTTGGAAGTTCAAAATCGGGGCACCATACCAGTCCATTATATGGAGAAAAATGCTCCTCAAAAAACATAATTTCTTTACAACTGAAGAAAGAAAGACATGAACATCATGGATGACAAGGGGGTGAGTAATTATTTGTAAATTGTTGTTCTGGAAGTGGAATTCTCCTTTAAAAATATTTTACAATAAGAACTGTAAAGCAAAACATCAATTTAATAAATTAAGACAAAATTATGGCAAAAAAAAATAAAAAATGGATACAGTCAGGAAAGTTAAAAACCTCTAACCATCATTACTGTACATTTTAAACTATTAGAATAATATAAAAAAAATCATCATTTAAAATTTGTTTTAATCTAATATTTTGGTAATTCATTTAATAATTAAATACTTTTTTATAATAATAAATGTTAAGCACAACATCAAAATAATAAATAAATTCAAAAATATAACAAACAAAAAAAGTTCAGTCAGTAAAGTAAAAGACCTCTAACTGTTGTTACTGTAAACTGTAAACTATTAGAATAATTACTAAAAAAATTATTTTACATTATTTTAATCTGATATGTTGGTAATAAACCTGAGTTAATAATTTTGCACAATAATAAATGTAAAGCATAATATGAATTCAATAAATTCTGTTGAACAAAAAAATAATAATAATAATTTTAATTTTTGGATGCAGTCAGCAAAGTCAAAGACCTCAAACCATTATTATAGTAAACTATAAACTATCATACTAAAATTGAGTTACAAATTCTGTCAAAAAATTTATTGTTAACTATTACAAATAATAATTGAAATAAAGTTGAAAAAATTGAAATTAGAAATGTTGCCTTGACAACTAACTGAAATAAGTTGAAATACTAAAATTAATAAAAAACAATTTTAAATCTTCAAGTTTCAAGATTCCCTGAAATCCCTGAAAAAAAACTGTGCACTTTTTAACCTTATTTGTGGAAAAAATGCATATTAATATGTGGGGGAAGAAGTGTGAAATAAAATGGTGGATAAAATCAGCCACTGCATATGCATTTGCTGTCAGCAGGGTAGATTTTACAGAGCCCTTGTGCCATTTAACAAAGTGGCTCTTTCTAACAGGAATGGGGTGCTATGAATATGAATAGGAGTAGGAGGTGTTTAATCTTCTGTAAATAAGAGGCAGACTACACCAGGGATCACAGGGAGATGCTGGATTAGCACATGATAAAGAGGGAGAAAGGAAAGCATGTGATTTGAGACAGGAGTTGCTTTCTCATCATGGTGGCTTACAGAGCTGCGTACGTGTCAGTGTGTTTGTCCTCCCCCCGACTGCTGGTAAAGAAAGCAAAGCAGGCCTAAATAGCCAGTAGTGTGCTAAGCTTGAGGAGCTGCTTTTAAATATGCAGTGAGGAAAAGCCTCACACAGTGCTAAAACACGAGACAGACAGCATCACCACACACAGCCTGATTTTGAGACCAAATCTTTCCCGCCATATGGTCCTACATGAACAACGTGAGTGTCAGTGTGCCTATAAGCTTTATTTTAAACAGACAAATTGGGGTACAGTTATGCCATATTGTAATTTTAATGCAGTTTTCTGTTGCTGTATCCTGTAATAACGATATTCGATCGTACTTTAGGCTAAAGTTTTTGTAAGAGTTATTTCTAGAACATAGTTGTTCATCTTGCTAGGAAAATTTTATGTTATTGACTTCAGCAGCTGTATGCATTAGCCTAGCATGAATGCTAACTCTGTAGTCCTTGGTTTTTGCTAATAAATACATGCTTTTATAGGCTATATTGTTTTTGAGGGTTATTTCCAGAATATCTTTTCATATCTTGCTAGGAAATTGTTACATTATTTACTTTAGTGGCTGTATGTGTTAGCCTAGCATGCATGCTAACTGTCTAGAAGTCCTTTTCATTAAAGAAGTCGTCCACTTCCAGAACAACAATTTACAAATAATGTACTCACCCCCTTGTCATCCACAATGTTCATGTCTTTCTTTCTTCAGTTGTAAAGAAATTATGTTTTTTTAAAGAAAACATTTCAGCATTTTTCCCCATATAATAGACTGCTATGGTGCCCCGATTTTGAACTTCCAAAAGGCAGTTTAAATGCGGCTTCAAACGATCCCAAATCCGATTGTAAACTATCCCAGGCGAGGAAATTAGGGTATGTCGAAAAACTCTGACCGTATTTTCTCCCTCAACAAAAAATCATTTCAAAATCATCCTACATCACTGCAGAAGTTCCGACCCAGTTTTTGGCAAAGTGAACATGCCAAAAAGATCAAACACCCTTAAAAAAAAAAAGTAAAACAGCGATATAGGACGATTTTGAAGTTAAGGGAGAACATGAGATGGGAGTTTTTTGACATACCCTAACTGTCATTAACAGGAACAAAAACAGTCCAGGCAGAGTAAGAAAAGACGAGCGTTTGGCATTAAAAAGTATATAAATTTTATTATTTTTTATTAAAATAACCGATCATTACGCTAGATAAGTCCCTTCTTCCTCAGCTGGGATCGTTTACAACCGCATTTGAGATCGTTTGAAAACGCATTTAAACTGCATTTTGGAAGTTCAAAATCGGGGCACCATACCAGTCCATTACATGGAGAAAAATGCTGAAATGTTTTCCTCAAAAAACATAATTTCTTTATGACTGAAGAAAGAAAGACATGAACATCGTGGATGACAAGGGGGTGAATAAATTATTTGCAAATTGTTGTTCTGGAAGTAGACTTTTCCTTTAATTATTAACTCAATTTATTACCAAAATATTAGATTCAAAATAACTTTATTATTCTAATAGTTTATAGTTAACAATAACAATGGTTAGAGATCTGTAACTTTCCTGGCTGTTTCAATAAATAAATAAATAAATAAATATGTCAACTTTGACAAAATTTATTGAATTGATATTTTTCTTTACATTATTGTAATTTTTTAAATTATTAACTATATTTAATTATCACAATGCTACATTAAAATAATTTTAAATAATGATTTTTAGTTATTATTCTAATAGCTTACAACGGTTAGAGGTCTTTGACTTTCCTGACTGTATCCAAAAATTAACATTTATCTTTTTTTTGGTCATAATTTTGATTTAATTGATTGAATTGATATTAGGCTTTTCATTTATTATTGTAAAAAATATTTTTAATTATTAATTACATTTTAGTACCATAATATTAGATTTGATTGATAACTTTCCTGACTGTCTCCAATTGTTTTTATCATCATTTTGACTTAATTTATTGAATTGATATTACCCTCAAAAACAAATGATGTAGTCTGTGACTGCATGTATTTCTTAGTAAAAAACAATTATTATGCTTTACAATTATTATTGTAAACAAATAATAATTCTTAATTCTAAAACATTATATTTAATGCTTTCACACAAAGGATCAAAAACTCAACATTAACAGATTGAGCAACTCCTTTCAGTGACTACTTGTTTAAAAAAAAAAAAATAATAATAATAATTCAAAGTATGTCATTTAAACGAGCCTGTTTTGTTCCCTAATCATGCATAGTCCCAAGAACATACATTCCCTGTGACTTTTTTTTTTTTTTTCTCCAGTTTGCCTGTATAGATCAAAGCTTCCCATTTACATTTCTGACTTCAGACCTCATCAAAAATTCCCACTATGAAGGCCATGGTTAAAAGCTGGTGTAATGGAGAACTCCCATAGGCCTACTGCTATAAGTATTACTAACCTAGTGAGCATCTCGAGGGTCAGTGAGAGTTTGCGGCGGGTCAGCGCCCGAGGTTTTCTTCGCCTGTAACACACATACAAAGAGAGAACTAAAGCCGGTGTCCTCTTTAAATCCAGGAACTGCATCCATAATATATGAGGAAGCAGTAGGCACGGAAAATGAGCTATGGGCTTTTACGTTCAAGTTTTAACCATTTTTTCAAAGTTTAAGTTTTCTAGGAGCTGATGGAATTGGTTCAAATATAGAGAGAAATAGGTCAGCAGATTGTTCGACTGGCATTTTCGCCAGCAGGGTAATCAAATGGGAAAACAGATTTGAAAAATCACATGTACTTCAACACTGAGCATTTTAGAAATGCTGGTTAATCTACGTCGCACACACAGAAAAGCAGGGCAGATGCTGTGAGATAGGAAATATTACCATCAGATTACTCCATTTTGCAACATTATTAAGTCAGCGACCTTCTAAATGTTCAGCCTTCTCCCGTCATGCCTCCACGAAGCTCCTCTGTAAGCTAACATTCCTATAAACCTTCCCTTTGGCATGTTTTGTACTATAGCCAATGGAAAGTAGTCAAATGTCCCTTCGCATAATAGCTGATCAGAGGATGGAGAAGCATCTGAGTGACAGCTTTGACATTTCTAGGGAGCGCTGCGAGAAACAGAGAGACAGATGCAGCTAGAGCGAGCGAGCGAGAGAGAGAGAGAGAGAGAGAGCCCTCAGGTGCCCCCTCTCACTGAGCACTGGAGAGGAACATTTGCATTTAATTGAATGCTGCGGACATACAGCGGCCTCGCCCCCATTCACCTCGCCTTTTTTCTTTGCCATCTTCATTTCCATGTGGAGTCCCACTCAAATCGCACTGAATAAATCTCCCATGGTTAACGCTAGCAGGTGGCATAGAGAGCTATAAGCACTGGAGTCAGGTAGAGCTCCTCTAGCATGAATACTGCTTAGCACAACAGATGAACATTAACTAGGGTTTGGTTATCATTGCCAAATGACAGGATCAAAAGAGAGATTAAGCGAACGCAAGGTTTAATAGCACAGAAGGCGATTTGGTTTGGCAGATATGAATCTAAATTTACTGGTTAGTTTGGGACCACTTTAACATTAAAAACCTCAGCTCAAACTCAAATTTTTTTTTAGAAATTAGAAATCTATTTTTTAAATTATTCAGTTCTTCCTTTAATTTACAGTATAGTGGAAAATAGTGGAAAAAGTAAATGGAAAATATATACACTTTTTTTTTTTTTTTTTACATTGTGTTTATAAATTATATATGACTATATATTACTACATATTAATTTATATATTTACAGATATTTTATATTTAAATATTTACAGATATACATTTATAGATTTTTTTTGTTTATGCCCACCACAGCTACATTTATTACATTTATTTCAAACTGTTCTGTTTAAATTGATATTTTAAAGTTTTTTTTTATTATTATTATTATTCTATTTAAGCTAAATTTCCAAGCAGTCATTACTCCAGTATTCAGTCTTTCAGAAATCATTCTAATAATGCTCATTATAATTACTTAATATATAATTTAATAATAAATTATTTAAATGTAAATTATTTAAAAAATAATAAATTAATCATTTATTATTATATATAATGTATTATTCATTTAATGTAATTATAATAATTATAATGATTATATAAAAATAACACTGATTAATAATTATTATACATTTTTGGAAACAGTTGCTGTGATTTTTATGGAAACTGTAATACATTTTTGGGGATTCTCTGATGAACAGAAAGCTCAAAAGAACAACATTACTGTCACTTTTATTCAATTTAATGCATCTTTGCTCATGTAGTGTACATTTTTTACATTGTATTTGTAAATTATATATAACTCTATATCAATTTATATATTTACATATTAATTACCGGTACATATTATTACAATTTAAAAGAACTGTTCTATTTTAATTTATTATTTTATTATTATTATTATTTTTTTTTGTTTGTTTAAGCTGAATTTTCCAGCAGTCATTATTCCAGTCTTCAGTCACATGCTCTTTCAGAAATCATTCTAATAATGCTCATTATAATTATTTAATTTATTATAATTGAATAATAACTTATTATAAATGTATTATTAAATTATAATAATTTATAATAATTTACTTATATATATGATATTAATTACAATAATATTTTTATTGGGATAATTTATATATTACATAATATAATAAATTATAAATTATTATAATATATAATATTACAGTTCATTTAATGTAATTATTATAATTATTATACCATAATTAAAATAATGCTGATTTGGTGCTCAGGAAACATTTATAATTATTATGAATTTTGGAAACTACATTCCAAACATACATTTTTTGGCGATTCTTTGATGAACAGAAGGTTCAAAAGAATAACATTTACATCGAATAGAAATCTTTTTTAAAATTATAAATGCCTTTACTCCCACTTTTATTCTATTTAATGCATCCTCACTCACACATAAAAGTACTAAAAAAAAAACAAAAAAACATGGTAGTGTGGATAAATAAATATACACTGCCGTTCAAAAGTTTGGGATCAGTAAGATTTTTAAAGAATTCTTTTATGCTCATCAAGGCTGCATTTATGTGATCAAAAATACAGAAAAAGTAATATCGTAAAATATTACAGTTTAAAACAATGTTTTTTTATTTTTAAAATATAATTTATTTCTGTGATGCAAAGCTGAATTTTCATCAGCCATTACTCCAGTCTTCAGTAGAAATCATTTTTTTCAGAAATCATTCTAATATGTTGATATATTACTTAATATCAATGTTGGAAAATGTTGTGCTGCTTAATTTTTTTTTTTTTTGGACAATGTGATTTTTTTTTTTTCCAGGATACTTTGATGAATAAATTCTTAAAAAGTTCCAAAAATATAAGTCTTTGCGATCACTTTTTATTAATTTAACACATTCTTGCTGAATAAAAGTACCAATTTATTAAAAAAAAAAAAAAAAGAATGAATGAATGAATACAAATTTACTTTTAGTAAATATTGTTACAAAAGATTTCTATTTTACATAAATACTGTGCTTTTTAACTTTTTATTTATTAAAGAATCCTGAATAAAAAGTATCACAGGTTCCAACAAATTATTAAGCAGCACTGTTGTCAACACTGACAAAAAAATCAGCATATTAGAATGATTTCTGAAGGATCATTTGACACTGAAGACTACAGTAATGATGCTGAAAATTCAGCTTTGCATCACAGGAATGAATTACATTTTAAAATATATTCACATAGAAAACTATTTTGATCAAATAAATGCAGTCTTGATGAGCTTTAGAAACTTTAAACATTAAAAAACATAAAAATTTTTACTGATCCCGAAAACCAGTAAAAGTGCAATAAAACCAACTTGCAAACCCCCCCATCCTGCGATTGATAAAATGTGACCTGTAAACTTCTACCAACATAACCAATTTGATGCTGCTGTTAAGCATGTTTGGGCTAAAACATGTTATTTTTACTGAAAGCCCGCAATCTTGCACTAATCGCTGCGAATTTGCAGAAGCTACAGCCTGGTTAAAATCACAGTCTTTTCACTGAGTCACATTCTCTGAAAGCACTACCCTCCAAAAATCACCCTCTGTGCAGAATGAAGGGCCGAAGCACATTGAAGAAACAAATTGTCACCTCTCTTGCACTCTGTTTGGTGAATCTTCTGACAAGGTGATCAATTTGCCCAAGATAAAAAAGAGAGCAGAAATTACATTGTGAGTCCCAGAGACCCTTGGCCAGCCAATTACACAAATGCCATCGATCCCTGTGGCTCTTTTGAGGCACAAGCCATGAGGATGGCCCTGCTGGATGGGTATGGATTTTTCTCCACTGTTTTTTTGTTCTTTTCCTCCAAAGGACAGGATTAAAGGCTATGAGAGAAGACAGGCAAGCTGACTCACTGGAGGCCAGCTTGTTACAAGGTCTGATCAACACTGCCATTACACACTGTCGGCCAAGTCACGCTGCAGAACTAAAAGTGTGGAGACAGATACCCACATTCCTACTGCTTTTATGGCATGGAAAAAAAAATTGAGATACATATCGCAGCTTGACTGCGGACAGCAGGTCAGTCGTAGGTGAGACATCTGCGGGTGGCATACCAGCTTTGCTGCAATTAGATCTGCCCTCATTATCATTATCTGCAGCACCACTGATCTAGGTCCAGCTTCCCTGCTTATTTAACACTGGAGTCTGTTCCAAGAGAAACAATAAAAATGATATCAGGGTTAAGGGTGCACTGTGCCCTGTGTTGCTCCAGGCGAGCGTGCCACATCTACTTTTGAATAAAGGGAAGCATAATAAAATGAGTTTTAACAATTTTAAAGCAAATGCACTCACTGAATAAAGACCAGAGTGTATTTTCTTTCTTTGTACTAGAGCGTATCGAAGATGAGTGTTGCTCCGGATCATTCCAGGTTAATTTAATCCCTGGGAGTTAACTGTTTTACAGAAAGATCAGCGACACATCAATGTCTTAAGTCTTTACAAATCTTCATTACGGATCATTAATCATTGACACCAGGTTCTTAAATTTACACCTTTGCAAGAAAGAACAGGGAGACCTGAAGATCATAAAATTAATTTAAAATAAATTTTCAGCCAGAGATGTTTATTTTCATTCCCTGAATGAAATAGTCTAGATTTTTAAATACTAAATGATTATATTCTAAAAATAATTTATAAAAATGTGTAATCAGGGGTGTTTCCTCAACAACGCCAATATTACAAAATACATTTTAAAAGTGTATTAATCACTTGTTTTTCTAAAGAAACATGGTCTAACAATGACACCAGCAGGTAAAGTTACAGTGGGAGTCTGCGTCTCTCTCGCCTCCCCTGAGCCCATTTAGTTTTAACAAACCCCCTAAAGTGTGCAGTGAGTTTGTTGGGAGGTAACTGAAAATGAACGTGGGAAAGCATGCAGGCTAAGCTTTCACTGACGCACACACATTACTTGCCATTACTCCAGTCTTCAGTAGAAATCATTTTTTTCAGAAATCATTCTAATATGTTGATATATTACTTTTATTATCAATGTTGGAAAATGTGCTTAATTTTTTATTTTTTTGGACAAAGTGATTTTTTTTCAGGATTCTTTGATGAATAAATTGTTAAAATGTTCCAACAATATAAGTCTTTGCTATCACTTTTTATCAATTTAACACATCCTTGCTGAATAAAAGTACCAATTTCTTTAAAAAAAAAAAAGAAAGAATACAATAATTGCACACAGTACTTGCACATTGAGTTTGGAGAACGCGCAGCGCAAACACAGAGACACTGTGGCGCAGAGAAACTTTTATTAATAAAATAGCATTGATACTGACTCGCTACATCTGATGAAGGCATTGGCTCCCCTCACGTGATTGTTGGGTTCAGGTTAATATTTAACGAATAGCTTCGGGTTCGGTTGGGCTCGGGTTTGTAGCTAAGGCAAAACTATAACAACTCACATGTGCTCAGGGTGTGCTAGCAATTAGATCACATCAGCAGTGTGGCTCATTTTTGAAGCAAAGTTTTGCCTAAATGATGATTAGATTCACTATTTTGGATCCCTGCATTTAATCTGAGGCTGCACGTACAGAATGACATGTTCGTGATTTAAAGGTCAGAAGCTATAGCTTAAATTAATTTAAAAAAAAAAAAGAAGAAGAAGAAGAAATCACAAACATGACACTTGTAAATTAAAAAAAAAAAATCATATATACTGATTTATACATTAATGTGTAATATGTTACATTTCTTTAAACAAATAATGAGCTCTAAAAGATTTTTTGAATTTTTACAACTTTTTGCTTTAGTTTATCTACAAATGTTAAATTTTAAAATAAAATGTGAAGGTTACCACTGCATTTTTCTGAAAAAAAATAAAAACAAAAAAATAATTAAAAAAAAATGCAATGACTGATCTATAACTTAGTTATACGTTATTTTCACAGCTTCCATGTATTGTCATTATAAAATAACTTCATTATTGTTTAATTTTAACAAAGAAGTTCTTGTTAAAAACTAACTAAATAAAAATAATTTGTTTATAATTTCTGCACAGGAGAGACTTGGTGTTGTTTCCAAATAAAAGGAAATATATCAGTATCAGCATCGGCCGAAATTAGTTGCAAAAATAAATAAATAAATAAATAAATAGGCATATCAGATATTGGCAAAAATCCAGTATCGTGCATCCCTAGTGTTAATGGGAAGACTAATTTAAAAAAAAAATAAGTAAACAACTCACTTAGATATAACCACTTTGCTACATCAAAATAAGACTAGAAATGGACTGAAAACATGATCTGTGGGAGTTCTTAGTGAGTAACCAGTTTGGTGAAATTTAAAGTAAATCTCTTTGTATGTGACCAATATTTACCGAGCTCTGATGACTAATGATCTGTAATATATATATATATATATATATATATATAAAAGTTAAAAGGTAACTATTAAACTATTAAAAAAAATAGCTGAATACAAATTCACAAATAAAATGTTGTTTAAATTATTACTGCCTTTTTTTTATTTTATTATTTTAGTTATTATTTTGGTATAAATGTAAAATGCTTAAAACACTAACTTGCTGAGATTCATACTTGGTTTTAATTAAAAAAAAAACATTGATTACATTGTTAGTATAAAAAAATAAAATAGAACTGATTTTTTTCTTCTTTTTCTTTTTCTGATAGTGTAAGTAAAATTGACTGGGCCATGAATTTACATTTGATTAAAAAAAAAAAAAAAAAAAGATTAGAGGACTTTGCCTCCTCGTTTCCGAACACCACGACACACCACTGATGTATATACCCTGATAGCACACACACACATCTTAGAGATGTCTATTTGACGTCTGCATTTACATCTGGAAGACATTTTCTTTTAGAGTGTTTGCTCATGTGCAATACGTCTATAGGACATTTCCTATCAGATGTCTTTAAGATTTAGAATGTATGTAAAACTGACATTTTACAGACATCTGTCAGATGTTTGTACACAGCAGATGCTTTCCTGATAAAGCGAGCTATAACAGACATTTGGCAGACGTACGTGTGCTATCTGGGCATATGATTTAACAACATCAGGTTATGTTAATGAACTTACTGTCTAACCGCTACAGGGTACCTCTTAAGTCATGTAGAAATTATATGTAGCTTTAATGATTACTCAGATGGACATATAAACGATTTCTACTTAGGTGCTTTGACACTTTGGACACTGTCCCCTAGATCGATTTGAATCCCTTCCATAAAATGAAGAGGAGCATTTCTCCTGATAATGTTCAACAGTCCATCCCAGTTATCCTTCTCTATATACTCAGCACAACACAGTCAACAGAACCCAGCACAAGTAGCCTGGCCATGGCATGTCATTAACCATTCAACTCCTGATTTAGAACAGCCTTTCAAACGGCGATTATATGGCAGTGGATGTGTTACAGTAAGCAGTACACTATCTTTCAACATAACTTCATGCTATGATTGGTAGTAACCAGGAAGAGACTACTGGTAACAAGCATCAAATCAGCATATTAGAATGATTTCTGATCATCAAATAAATGCAGGGCACGTTTTTCAATCCAGGGCACGTTTTAAAATGTGTTGCCACTCAAATGCGAAAAGTCATATTAGTTTTAAAGAGTTTTATCTTTAAACCATTGTGTGTGGTGGCAGTTAAGACTAATCTCCTTTCTTCCAGAGAATGTCAGCTCATTACTGGGCAGTCATGGTAAAATGTAGTGCTGTCAAATGTTGGAGGCTGCAGACAGGGGCCGTGTGCGGCAAATCCAGCAGCCTTCTGTGTAATTTCCTGCATGATGTGGGAAGAATTTGATTCACCCTGTCGACAGCAGCCTTGGTTGAAAATTTCTGCTGCAAAGTCCGACGTGCACTAATGATTAATAATTGTGTTTAATTAGCCTTTGACGGTTAGCCCTCATATCTTGCTGAGTTGATAAACACACTCGCTCTGGCCCAGGCTGATTTCTTCATTAATCTTCCATGGACCACGTTGTGTGAGCTACTGTAGGTGATGGCTGGTGAGTCTGCAGAATGCAGGAAATGTGTGGATGTGATATGCTGCAGTGGCAGCCTACCTCAACAGTGTCACAGCGAGGTGAAGCTCTTCTCTCTCTCTCGCTGGAGTTACTCAATCTCAGGACTGATCCTTTGCCGTTTGATCTTTACAACAAAGCAGCCAAAAGCTCCTGCAGACCTGCCTCAGACCTGTCGCCTGAAATGATCCACATTTCACAAGGATGACATTTCGAAACTCACAGCAGAGTTGTAACATCCTATGTGGCCTCCTACCATACCAGAAGGTCGCCGTGATTCCATTTTCCAGCTCCAAACACCTTAAACAGAAGTGATAAATAACGTTATTTGTGATTTAAAAAGAGTACATTAACTTTTCATGTGATTTGCAACAGTGCTGAGAAAGTTATTCTGAATACTTCCATCTGGATACTGAACTGAGTCAAAGCAGTTCTATACAGTGAAATAGTTGGGTTCTGAACGAAAAAAAAAGAAAGAAAAACAAATCGCGTTCAATTTATCCATAGGGGAATAATAATATTTTAAACAATATTATATAAACCTTTAAAGTTGTATGTTTTGCCGAAGCCATCAAATTGTGTTATTTAAAATAATTTTTAAATAAACATGTTCCACAAGGAAATTCCTGGTATAAAACAACATTACTCATGATTCTGTAGCGAAACCTCCACCAATCAGCAAATCATGACAAACAAATTGCAGCAAATGAACTCTTTAACGCCGCCCACTCAAATGCTACTCCAACTACTTAAATATATTCATAATATGCATATTTTGCAATTAAATAAATTTATTGTTTTATATTTCTCCAACGGTTTTCATTTGATTGACATTCGCAATGCTTTATGGGATTGTAGTTCCCTTTCCCTAAAGCCGCTGTAGACTTTCTTGTACCTTTGTCTATTTTCCTATTTTCAAGTACTTTTTTGCTTCAAAAAAAAATTTTTTATGTCATGATTCGCCTTGTTTTATGATTGATGACTCAAAACACTTAAAGACTTTGTAAAAATCCATATTCCAAATCCAAAAAAAAAATAAAAAATACTTCCTGAACCATGGCCATTGAAAAACTGGTTTTGGTGAACACTCCTGATTAGAAACCCTGCAAAACTGCTTAATGATATTCGTAATTCGTATTCGATATAAACTGTTATCACAACCAATAATGTCTTTTGTAACATACAGCACAACAGTATATTATGGCTATAGATATGTTAGTAAGCTAATTAACACTGGATAGCATGGCACTAACAAATTAGCCTGCTTTATGTTTAGCTCAGCTTTGTTTTTAAAAACATTTGAAATACATTTTTACTTGAGCAGGCATTAAAAAAAACCTAGATAGATCCTAGACAGACTGAGCTCAAGTCAAGACAAAAATTTACACTGCCCCATTCCTTCAACCACATGACCCTCTGTCCAAAACCTGTCACTGTGTGCGTTACCCTTTCAAAAGGTATAAATTTGTATCTTACGTACCTCGAAAAGGGTGAATGTTAGTACCTAAAGTACTCATATTAGTACCTCTTGAAAGGGTAACGCCCTCAGTCTCAGCCTCAGGCATCATGCACGACATGGCACACAAAATTGAATACACTTTTCAAAATTGTCATCTAATTGGTTGAATTACACAGTATTTCTGGGAAATGTGTGTGTAGCGTTCTTTAACATTCCATCTGGAAATAAACATGCCTTGTCACCAAACCCCCTTACGAAAGAAAAAAGCTGTCATGTTTACAACTGTGACAATGAGCGTTTATGAGGATCAACTAAACGCTGGATTTTCAAAAGTATGTGAACTATGTTAAGTTCAAGGCATAGGCTCTTTAAAATACATCCAATGGTTTTACACATCGTGTTACTGTGGGGACATTTCTATGGCCCTAAAGATAACGTGGCACAAAACGTGACTGGTTGTTTTACCTGTCAGTCATATGGCCTCTTAAACAGTCCTTGGTCATTCAAAGCGTCCAAGGTTCTCAGACCTTCTCTCGTCAGTCTGAAGATCTGGCTACGAGATCCTAGTGATCCCCAGTGATAGCTTACAGACATGTCAGCCAACCTTGTCAATAACCCTGAATGACTGACAGAAAACAGTGTTTTTGATTAGCTAAGCTGTTTGATTTGCATTCATATAGCTTCAGGGACTGCCATTCATTGACTGTTTTCTGTTTAAAGAATCATCTATTTCAGTAACACCTTTTAGGTAGCAGAAACACTGTATAAATAAAAAACTGCACTTAGAGCAATTGCCGTATTTGAGCAAAGACTACATTGCAGAAGGAAAATGTAATATTTTAGAAACCTCCAGCTACCTCTCATGCATCTTTCGGTCAATTACCCACTATAATGCAAGCCTAAATTACATACAGTAGGCCTACCGCAGTCATTTTACTGTTTAAATAGGCCGATCATTATAATCAATAATATATATTTTTGTTCAGCACTACAAAACGTACATCAGCACTGGCCTTTCATATTCATGCCCAGACCTGCTGAGTCTGGAATAAGGCTTTTAATCACCACTTACGCTCTTTTATCTCTACAGTTAGCCAACAGCATAGCTGACAACAGCATACAATCAAGCACCGAGGCAATGCAGTACATCTGCTCTTCTTCCCAGAACCAATCAATGTGCTTCTCAAACCCTCACTACATCTCATGAAAGTGAATTACTGCACTTTACTCAAAGATTAATTCAATCATCGTCATTAATTCAAATATGTTTAATAAATTGTTGGCTGTAGGCTTCTTAGCCAGCGTTCCTCAGAGACTTATCAATATTACAAGCTCCAAGAAATGAGAACTCTCCGAAGGTTTGCTGTTTTGCGCAAGAAAATCCAATTCCATCTTCTATAAAGCTATTGGTCGCTAATAGGATCAGCTCATTCGAAGATGTCACAGACCAATTTAGACCTCATTAAACGCTATTACGACGCACGCTGGTTTATGTATTCGATGCGTTCGCAGAAACGCATCTGTGCGAGTGCACAAGTGCCCGAATCACAGCTGGTCTTTGCATAAGTAATGTAATGCATGCATGTCAGCTCTGCGTCATCGTAACACTTCTGCTGGATATACGGTAAAATTACAGTCACTTTTTGGGGCAAGGCCAGAGGGTTCTCGTGCTCTGTTAATTCTCGTGACTCAAAGCTTAATTGGGCCGTGCGTTCATAGCTGGCCTGCATGTCATATTACTGCACGCTTGTCAGAGGAGATCCAACTGACGACGTGCCACGGTCTTGTGGCCACGCGTGCCGAGGTCGTACTTACAAAAGGGGGTGCAAGTCATCTCATTTTCCGTTTCAGCTCTGATTAATGGATGTTACATGATAAGCAAAGACATCTCGTTTCTGATGAAGCAGATGCATTTTGATGGGAAGGCAGTAATGAATAGGCTTGCTGGCTTTCTGTGGTGCCATCTGTTCTCATTGAATGGTATCCTAAATCAATATAAGGCCTATACAGTGTTTACTGGTAAGAATAAGCATTGCAGAAGAGACTTCTGGGGACTGAGAGCGAGGGAGAGAGTGGTTACACCCAAGTCCATGGCTCTGTCATCTCTCTAATAGCCTCGTCCTTGTGTAGATAGATGACTGCAGCTGAGCAGTGGGTTTTACTGCTGCACTCTTGGTTTTTTTTCTCATTTTCCTGAGTGGGGGGGTCTGATTTATAGCCCTCTCTCTCTCATCTTCGCAATCTCTTCTCAACTTCAGGCCATCCCTTTCCCTTTCCTCATTTGTCTGTTTCTGAGTCTTATAAACAGCATGTCCTGATGCACTGCATCGAGGGTCACACCGGGCCACTTTGTCATACATAATGTGACATATTGACCTTAAAGGGATAGTTCACCCAAAAAGAAAATGGGGATCCGGGCTGTTGAGCTCAAAACAGCAACATAAAATGACAAAACACAAACAGCAGCGAACAAGTGGTCCATATGACTTGGGTTCTATGTCTTCTGAAGGTTGATATTTGTGTCATTATTCACTGAAAATCTCCCATTCTAATATACAGTGGAGATCAAAATGAGAAAGCACTTACAGATACCTCCAAGTTACTGGTGTTAATCTGCCACCTGGTACTACTTCCATAATTATATAACAAACCCTATTTAACTGGCAGCATTTCTCCAATTTTCACTGAGACTGCAAGATGGCGGGCCGATCTAAGGTGACTAAAAACCCTGCGACAGGAGTTTGTCAAAGGGATGACCCTTTCAGTCGATAAAGGACAAGTTGGTCATTTCAAATCTGTGATTTCTTGAATATTGCAGCTTAACAATGACACTATTTCATTCAAGTCCCTCAAAAAGTCTGGTCGTCCATGTAAGACAAATGCACGGGAAGACAGGATAACGCAGAGGCTCTCAATGGGGAATCGGTTCAACACCGCAGCTGGAATTGCTTGCCGGTTCAGCACTGAATATTGTAAGAATCTGTCCTGGCACATTAAGAGAAGTCAGACTGTAAGCACACGCTGCAGTGACCGAACCTCAAAGCAGAAAGAATCAAAAGGCTCCTTTGCTAAAGAGCATGTTGTGGGGAGAGAGGAGAACAGGTCCAAAGTTCACTTTAGTGATGAGAGCGAGTTTTGGTCTGATGGGTAACATTTTGTTTAGTGTCAAACTGAGAAAAGACAGAAGCCCAAGTGTGTAAAGAAGTCAGTGAAAGGTGGAGCAAGAGTTGGGCCTCTTGTACAGATACATGGCATCATCAGAACCTCCTTTAGCGATATGTGATTCCTTCCCTGCAAGCATCTCCCAATCAGCCTGTAATTTTCATGCAAGACAATGCCCCTGTCACACTACAAAATGGGTAAAGAGTTCCTTGAAGCTAAGAACACTGAAATAATGAAATGGCCGGCCCAGAGACCTGATCTAAACTCGATCCCTTTGTCCTTGGCGACAAAGTTATGTCTGAGAAACCCACCACAGTTAGCAAACTATGGAAGAGAATGGAAGAAGAGTGGACCAAGGTCACAGCAGCACAGTCTGAGAAACTAAGGATGTCCTGCGGCCACAGATGTGCTGAAATCATTTAAAGCAAGGGCCTCTACACTTCCTATTAAATTCTGACAGCTGTAACCCTCTAAATTTGTAGTTGTAATCTTTCGTGCTACAGTGGTTACTGTTCTCTCGTTTTGGTCACTGTGTTTTCCATAAAATAAAGGTTTACGTTGAAATGCCTAGGATAATTTGTCAAACAAGTTAGCAGAACAGCGGTACACCTACAGCTGATATTCCTTTACATTTTCAGCGAAGAGTAACAGTATTTTAGAAAAAATTCAAGTTGCTCTAATTTTGATCTCCACTGTAGCAGAAAGATGTGTACGCAAACCATTTCCGTATAAAAGAAAAAAGTACATTTTGACTTTTACACGATTGAGATTTTATTTTATTGGATCTTTACAGTGTCTCACAATTATGACTTATAATTATCACAATTACAAATTAATATATGACACTATATCTTGCAATGTAAATTTGCAATTGTGACTTTATAAATCACAGTGCGACCTTGTTTCACTTTTGCCGATTGTCAATTTATATGACTTTATATCTCCCAAATGCAACTTTACTTCTTGCAATTTAGACTTTATAATTCGCAATGTGACCTTACAATTCCCAGCTGTCACTTTATACTTTGCTGTGTGAATTTATACACCACAAACTTTCTCACAATGTGACATTATATTAAGCATTTCCCATTTGTCGCTTTTTATCTTGTGATATGACTTTTTATCTCACAAATGCAACTTATTTTGCATTTCCCAAATGTCACTATATCTTGCGATGCGACTATATTCTTTATAATTCTCACTATGACTTTATTCCTCACAATATGATTTATATTTTGCAATTTAAATTCCGCATCTCACAGTGTGACGTTTTTTTTTTAGTTTTAACTTTAACAAGCTTGAGTAAGAGAGGTATAAAGTGTTACGCTGGACAGGCAAAAATGACTTAATTTAGAGTGGGAAAAATTACGTAATTCTGTTCCTCACACAAAATGATCATATGGCTTTAGAATACATGGAATACACTGTAGAGCATGGGTTGTATGTCCACAGCCATTTGTATAAATAAGGGCTGTCAGTCGATTAAATTTTTTAATCTAAATAATTACATGATGTGTTGATTAATTAATCGAATTAAACGCAAAATAAATTTGACTGTGAAAATACCCACAAAAGATTATTTAAAACTATTTTTGTCTTAAATGAGAAAGTATCAAGAAGACATTACAAATTGTGGCTTTAGAAAGAAATATTTTATTTGATTTAACATCAAATTTATTACACAAACTTTAGGCTGCAACAGCCCAATGTAAATGTGGAATGTAATGAATGTAAAGAAGGATAATTTGAAAAACACCTCAGTATTTTTGGTTCATATAATGAAAGTTCACGGTAACCAAAACAGCTTGTCAGCAATCTTCAAAATACTTTCTTTTATGTTCCACAAAAGAAAGGTCCGAAACGACCTGAGGGTGAGTAAATGATGACAGAATTTAATTTTTTCTTTTATCCCTTTAATGTTCTTCTTCTTATTATTGTTTTAATGAAATGATACTCTACATAAGAAACTAAATCTGCCAGCAGGTGGCAGTAAATGTTTTTATGATTCATTCACTCGATTCGATTCGTTCAAACGGCTAATTCATTCAGGAATTCAGTAAATGGCTCTCTTTATAAATAGGCCTTTGAATCATTGATTCACACGATTCATTCAAAACGCAGATTCATTCAGAAATTAAACAGCTTTTATTTCCATGTTCAACACCACACCCCGCAGTGACAGTGATTTTAATCTCGATTTTGGTCTATGCTGTTTCCAGATGATGAATGAACAGTAGATAGCCTTCCATTCAATAAATCGCAATAGGCTAAGCTTTGTGTTACTTTTGATATGAAACAAAGTCTCAGATTTTAAATTCTGTCTATTTCATTAGGAAATTCCAGCTATAAATACCATTTTGGCGCTCTTTAATGTGGCGTGATAGATCGTTGTAGCTTCTGTGTACTCGCCAGGGCGTAATCATACGCATAGCAAAACATTCAAGACAGTTTCATTTTTGTTCTGGATCCCTCTGCTGCTAGACTGGAGCGCACCCGCCACCAACTGAACAGGAGTGGGAATTACAGTTAGAAGTTACAATAGATCACCCTCAGTGTAATCTGTCAAAATGACGGTCGGCCTTCAGATTTTTCCGTCACTGATAAAAAAAAGTTCCGTCAAAATTGAGCAAAAACACATAATGTAGTGTTTAAAATATAACACAATATCAACGTCTTATTTATGGAACTGTTGTATAAAATCACATTTAAGCTTGTGATAGTTCGGGACAAAATCAGCACTCGTGTCATATTGCTCTTGCTGCCCGTGTGATATCGTGTGATATGTGATATATATAAATGTGAGACAAAACACATACAGGGGCTTTTTTTTTAAGTCAACTGTATGAAATATAAGATGATGTACATGTCTGGGGCGGGGCCAGCATGTTAACTGCGTTAAAATATTTTAATCACGTTATTTTTCACTAATTTCACTAATTAATTAAGTTAACGTGTTAAACTGACATCCCTAGTATAAAACAGGGTTCTGGCATGAAACTCTAGATGGCGCAATCCCGATAGGTCTAACTCAATCTGACCTAATGACATCATTATGACATGGCACAGCTGATTGGTTCTCTCCTGTATGAGCAGCCAATGAGCTCAACATTCAAATATATGACTAGTGCTAGCTATAAGCAGTTTTGCAGCATGCTTCAGAAACCCTCCACCTTCCCCAGCTCCACCTGTATTGATCTGCTACTAGGTGATTCATGTATGCTATGGGTGTTATTCATACATGTTATATGTGCAGCAGCAATATTTATTACATGCTCACAGCAGCATGTTGTGGATGTATTGGCAGTAGCAATTCTTGGTACTTGCTCTGCCACAGCAGCGTAGCAGATCTATTCCGCCAAAGACCAAATACATTTACATTGTCATGTATATTACCATGCCAATCCCTCCGAGAGTTGTCATGACAGAAATGTAAACTTGTTTTAAAAGTAAACTGAGAATGTGAAGCCCATTAAATTCAGAGCTGACATGCGCACACACACTGAGGATCTGTGTCTACACAGAGCTGTAAACACACCTCAGAAAACCCCACTGGGTGATAGCGATGGCTTCATGCCATATCTTTCTGCTTGCCCCACCCTCCCTCTCTCTCTTCCCACTTCACCTCTCCTTCACCTTGAGGGATGAAATCTCTTTAAGCCCAGCATTGGATTTTCTGGTTGATGCAAATTGAATTTTGGCCCAGTTAGACCAATGGGGCAGCACTTACAGCCAGCAGTACTTCTCTTAACAGCGAGAGTGATCTTGCGGCCTTGGCAATGGCACAGACAGGAAATGACACCTTCGCTAATTCATCTCCTCTGCTACTCCTGGGGCAGTCAAAGCCATTGAGCATCTGTCTGTAAATGAATGGAGAATTATTGGAACACATTTAAGTTGATAAATGTTTAAGCATTTGTGCTGTTTTCGGGAGCAACTAATAAAAATATTGACTACTAACTTAAAGCTACAATGAATATTCGGTCATCATTTACTCACCCTCATTTATTTTTGTCCACACAATATGTAGCATTTTAAATTGTGTCTAAGACAGAAAATTCATGCCTGTCTAGTACTACACATTTATATTTTAGAAATAAATGTTCCTCTCAGTTCTGCTTAGTTTACTGTTATATCGCTTTAGTTTCACGTAGAAAGAGGGTGTATTTATTCAACAGCTAATGGGGGCTATAAATCATTTCATTGATGAAATGCAATTACCACGTACTGCCGAAGCTATTTAAAAGCCCCAAATGGAAGCAAATGCATGATTTCTTGTGGCTGTGACAAGCAGCCTCAAGAGCCAGTGTTTAGAGCAAAGCTGAAGATGAATGGTATTGATGCTATGATTTATTGCAAAGCAATTTCGGCCCACAATGTACCTGCCATCATGTCTTTAGGCCGAGTCATCACTATTTCAGAGGGGATACTGTGCATCACTTCGGCACCAAGCAAGAAAGTATATACTGTGAAGAGAAGAACATGAATTCATAATTGCTCCTGCTACCGAATCACCAACAGCCAGCAGCAACAAAAATGCAACAGAACTGTCAGAGTGAGCTTGTAATTATGCTAGCATCAGCAGATTTTTAGAGGCACGCAAAAGAAATGGTCAAAATGAAAACTGCATGTCAGGCAAGGGAATAATCTACTGTATGTGAAGCAGAAAAGAAAGTGTGACTCTTTTTCAACCTGTTTTAGTTTTCATGACAATTTTCAAATATCTTTCTGACTGTAGGAATTAACCCTTTAACTCTCACCGCTCTGTGGGACGCCTACGTTTACTTCACCATATTACAAATAAATTCTAATCTAATCATGACAAACTATATATCGTTGAGAAGGTCTAAAACTTCTAAATAAATATTTTACCACTCTTTTGTGTTACAAATTATGTAGGAAAAGTAATAGATTAATTTATGACAAGAGTGCACCTCACAAATCGACATCATAACAGGAGTTCTGACCACAAAACGACTTTCTTTGTTGCCTTTTTCTATCGCGCAACAGAAATCTTAAGAAACTATATATCAACTGAAAACTTTAAATCTCAAAATTCCTCCTTTGAAAACCATTTTAAAATCAGACATTGCATTACCATCAAAATCATATTACAAAATGTTTTTGTCAAGTGGCAGCCTCCCGGTCTCCCTCTTGAAGCCAACACGGAAGTGACTAAAACTGCAATTCATCGACTGGCCGCTAGAGACTGGCTACAAAAGGGAGTCAATCCCATAGACTCCCCATGTTAAAATGCCCAACTTCACAGCAGAAAAAAATATGTTTACGGCCTGGTACAAAAAGTGATTTTGGTCTATATAGCTAATTTTGCCCTTCATGTCAACTGTGAGGAGGGTGAATTTTTTTATAACTTATCCGTTTAATTTATATTAAGCCTCAAAGTTCTGTATAATTTAGGGCGTGGCCATTTAAGTGACAGGTGGATTGCCGCTGCTGTCAGGACCGTCGCGCCAGGCGGACGTGGTTTCAGCAATTAGCTCCACCCTAGTCCCACCTATTTGCCACCTATTATCAGGAGTGACGTGCAATGACGTGATTCCAAGATGGCGACGGCGGACTCCCGCCCACTAAGAGCTTCAAAAATGCTCTTCAGAAATCTACGGGTGACGTCACGGACACTACGTCCATGTTTTTTACAGTCTATGGTTTTCGTACATGAATTATAAAACTTCCTCTTTGGATTGCATTTTCATGTCTATGTTCAAGATAGGGAGTGACAGTTAAAGGGTTAAACAGACTGTGCCTTTAAGAAACTCTCACTTTAAATACGAACAAGAAACTGCACTTTTACTCAAGAGATGTGACGATTAAATTTAATAAACATATGCAATGCAGGTTTAATATATTTACATGTGGGTTACGTGCATCTCAGAATGTGCATATTGCTGTGAGTTTGGGTTATTAAAACGTTTATCTGGGAACAAAATGCGCGCCATTTCATCAGATTCATAAAGTGAATCATTTATAAACCTACAGGAGAATATATCATCTTTCTCAATATGCTAACATTAACTATTCAACACGATTGCAAAATAAAAGCTCAAACCTTCACTCTGAGTTTACAAGTATTGATGACATTTCTTGTATTTTCTGTCTAGAAATGGCCATTTGAATTAAATGTTTAGTCAATATTAAACAAGGATTAGATAAAATGTAAAAACAAATTGTCAGGCCATTGGCGCCCTCTGGAGTCATTTGCTAGAATGCATAATGTACATTAGTTCTTTTGTTTATAATACGTTATGTATTTTCACAGTTTTGTTCAGTAGAACTTACTAATATTACTTTCTTTTGATATTTTATTTTAACCAATTATTATGCTATTAATTATGTATTTTAAGTCATTTTAAATGCTATTGTTTGCTATTTTATTACCTCAAAAAAGTATTATAATTACCTGATTACTCGATTAATCGCCGTAATTATCCGCCGATTACTTGATTACCAAAATAATCGCTGGTGAAGCACTAAAACCAACCTAGCATAGTTCTAGAGATGGGAAGTTCGGATCATTTTACTGACTCGGACCTTTGAGTCTTATTCAGCAAAATGAACGAATCTTTTCTCGAGTCATTTCGTTCATTTTAGCAAAATATAATTAAAATGTAAGCTTAACCAATGGAGTCTGAGCCGGAAAAAGAATTGATTAGTTCATCTCTCGAGTCTTCGGGTTTGAGTCGTTTGTTCAACACGTGACAGCCCCATAAGCTTAACCTATGCAGTCTGAGCCGGAAAGAGAATTGATTAATTCATCTCTCGAGTCTTCGGGTTTGAGTCATTCGTTCATCAGATGAACGAACGACTCCAAAAACCCGAAGATTCGAAACAGGTGAACTAATTCCAGTACAGAACCTAATAGGATGTTGCACATGCGCGACTGAACGAATCACTCCCCGAGACGACTCGTTCGTCCCGAGTCACATTAAAGATTCGTTCAAAATGATCACTACATAGTTCCCAAATTGTATATGATCTATACATTGCAGCTTTTCACAAAACGCTTAAAATAACTTAATGCTCTTCATGTAAACTTACGTAAACAGTATTGTGAACAAGCAAACAATGGGCAATTTGCCTTTTGGCAAATGTATGACCTTGACTCATGACTTGATAAATACAGTAAAAGCATTATGAACTGACAAGTATTTTTTAAAGCTTAGATCCAGTCGCATTTATTGTGATTTTTATGCACTTAATTAAACAACACTCGACTCAAAAGGGACACAACAAATGCATTTTCAAAGAACAGAATAATGTTACAGGCCTTTTATCAGCCATTATCATATACAATTAAGTATGCTAGAGCAGACGGAAGCTCATTAGCAACATACGTAATTAATGCGCTCGGTTATAGACGTCAACTAGCCTAGGGCTAGCATAGGCTTTTGTCACCTTTAGCTGGCAGTCGCTGAAGTTACTTAGTGCAGGCGCCGTGAAATACCACACAGCATCACAAGCTATCTAATGCATAATGAAAATCAACCAAGGGGGTAAATCAAATAAATATAAGCTGGGAACAAACTAAGTGGTTACACTCACGAGTGACACTTCTAGTTACTATGAGCCTGCTATTGTTAGCATACTGCGGGATCCACTGCAGAATACATTAAAAAGACAAAATGCAGCTCTGATTTCCTTGTACTCGGTCTGCCTATAATTCTCCACACTCTGTGTTACTTCAAACTGTCCTATTGAGCGAGGTGCATTGTTGCCGTTCTACGCACAAACACGCCGTTAAAGGGCCGAGAGAAAAGTAAATGAAAGCCTGTGCCACACTCTGGTATTATTATTGATTTTTCAAACAATCTGTGAACAGATCGACCCCCATGGGTTGACATTGCCTTTATGTGCTAACTCTAATTAACATTATAGCACATAGGCTGCTATCCGGAGAGCCCTGGATTAAAAGAGCAGCTTCAGCAAGCTAACTTAATTCATCCTTGGCTGGGGCAAAGGGTTGTCAGATCTTCTGGTCCCTCTCTGACCCTCAGTCTTTTACCAGGGGGTTTGGACCGCTATCTGTCAGGCTTCTCAATCGATGACCCATTTGCAGATCACTCTGCAGAGTGAGCTAAGCGAAGGTTATTTACTGGAGAGCTCCAAGAGCCAATCTAATTAACAAAGGCACATCTTCACTAAATGCAACAGCCAAACGCATTAACATTTGGAAACATTTGCCATGTCCAGGCTTTTTCCTTTATCTGTGCTGAATCTTTTCTTCTGTAACTTTAAATATTGACAGTCAAAAAGAAAGAAAGGAATAAAAGCTACAATGCATGGCTGAATCACAATTCAGGCAGCCCATGCCCAACTTCCAAAAATAAACAAACAAAAAAATAAATATGTACACTACCAGTCAAAAGTTTTTGAACACTAAGATTTTTAATGTTGTTCAAATAATTCTCTTTTGCTCACCAAGCCTGCATTTATTTGATCCAAAATAAAGCAAAAGCAGTAATATTGTAAAATATTTTTACTATTTAAAATAACTGCTTTCTATTTGAATATATTTTAAAATGTAATTTATTCCTGTGATCAAAGCTAAATTTTCAACATCATTACTCCAGTCTTCAGTGTCACATGATCTCTCAGAAATCATTCTAGTATGCTGATTTGCTATTCAAGAAACATTTATTATTATTATTATTATTATGATCAATATTTAAAACAGTTTAACATTTAATATTTATTTATTTAATTATTATTATTAGTATTATTTTCAGAATTCATTGATGAAGAGAAAGATCCAAAGATCAGCATTTATCTGAAGTAAAAAGCGTTTGTAACATTATACACTATACCATTTAAAAGCTTGGAGTCAGTCTCCAGGCTATAAAGAAATTATAGAAATTAATACTTTTATTTAGGAAGGATGCTTTAATTTGATCGAAAGTGATGGAAAAAGACATTTATAAAGTTACAAAAGATTTCTATTTCAGATAAATGCGGTTCTTAACTTTCTATTCATCAAAGAAACCTGAAAAAAAATTCTACTCAGCTGTTTTCAACATAATAATAATAATAAATGTCTTTTGAGCAGCAAATCTAAATATTTGAATGACTTCTAAAGGATTGACTGGAGTAATGATGCTAATAATTCAGCTTTGAAATCACAGAAATAAAGTACATTTTAAAACATATTCAAATAGAAAATAGTTATTTTATATAGTAAAAATATTTCACAGTTTTACTGTTTTTCCTGTACTTTGGATCAAATAAATCAGAAGAGACGTCTTTTAAAAAAACATTAAAAAGTTTACTGTTCAAAAAGTTTTGACTGGTAGTGTAAATAAATTTTATATTATATTATATTATATTATATTATATTATATTATATTATATTATATTATATTATATTATATTATATTATATTATATTATATGTAAAATGTGCATATTTTAATTATGTATAATAAAGGATTTAATTCAATATTTAATGTATAAATCACCAACATCAAGATTTGAAAATATACTATAACTATATTACTAGTACTCTTTAAGATACTATTACAATTTTGTTATTTAGTATTTAGAATTAGTTTACATTTTTGTATTTTCTGTTTTATTTTCATTTTAAAGTTTTAGTAATTTTGTGCTTTTGTCATTTTTATTATTTTTAATATGTCTTTTTAGCTTTATTTCAATTTTAGTTTCAGTTACAGTATTTTAGTACATGAAGTTAAACTAAACAAAAATGAGAAAAGTTTTGGCAACCAGCTAAAGTTTTTTTCTATTTTATTTCAAGTAACTGAAACATTTGCAGGATGAATCGTTTGTGATTTCAGACAGCTGAATTGAAAATTCAGAAACAAATTGAAAATAACTACTTGAATGAGCAGCATTCCTCTGTTATGGCTAATGATCATATAACATCTGCTTGACGACAGACATTATGGCTTCTTGTCTCAAATGTGAGTCTTCAGTCTAGCATCTTGTCTATCTTCCCCTTAAGGCAGTCCAGAGAGAATTGAGCCTTTAAGCATTACCAAAGTAGGCTGATAGATGGCTGTGTTTCAATTATCTTAGGTGATGGGATAACACACACCCTTGGTCTCAGAGGAGGCATAGAAACAGAGACTGCCAGGAGGGCAGCAAGCAAACACAGACAGGGACTGATGAAGAGATTTTCTCAGGGCATAAGGAGGATTCGCTTTCAGTTCACAGTGATTTTAGACTTATGAGAGAGAAAAACTCAGCTCTGGCCAACACAAAACAAAGCGAATTAATCAATAATAGACAACAACATAAGGTGGGGTACAGATTGTCATTGTAATGTTCTAAAGATGCATCCAAAATAAAGAAAGCGATAAATAGATGCAAATTTACCATCACACAATACCTCTTTTTGTGACGCTGTCGCAGTTCTCTCAGATTCTATCCCCCGTTGTAAATGAAAGCTGTCTCCTCTGAAGCTAATTAAAAGTTTATTAGTGATAGCGCGTGTCTGCTGTGCGTCAGTGCCTGGAGGTGAGAGAGGACCATATTGCATGCTGGGATTATTGCCACATCACTCCGTAGCCTACTCCAAATGGGCACTGAAAAAAAAAAAGGGCGTCATTTACTGGAGGGAAAGTACAGAGGGTAAGGAAGGGGTCACCAGCCTCCAAGCACTAGTAACACGTCATCTAAACATGGGGTATTCTACAGGCCCACATATGTGGCTTTAATGAGCCTCAAAATATTACGCCCTACTGTAAATTAATGGCTCATAATGATCGACTAGTTATGTTCTTACTTCATCATTTGTATATCATTGTCTTTGTTATATTTATATACTATTTATAGATTTTATCATTTAAAATGACCTTTTTTATATTTTCAGTTTTCATTTTAATTTTACTTATTTTCTTATGTGCTTTTGACATTTTTACATATATTTTCGCTATTTAAATTTCAGTTTTAGTTTTAATATTTTATTTCACTTAGCTGCCAAAGCAACAATTCCATTCCAACAATTCAACTTTTATCTAATTTATATTTTTAACACTAACAACACTGACGTTACGTTAAATATGATTGACAGAACTTTTGTTCTGTTTTCTTACAGCTTGGGCTTAAATTAAGAGAGAAAACTTGCACTTTTGACCTTTTGACGGGCATTTTGTTTTCATAGACAGATATTATGATGTATCATTATAGGATTGTCTAACAATATCGATTCTATTGTCTATCATCTATTCAGATTTTTGCAATGTTGTGATATTATCGTTATCATGAGCCATGTATCATGATATTATCATATCGTGAGGTACTCTGCGATTCCCACCCCTAATATATAAATAAGGTTCATGTCCCTGTTAATGTTTACACTAGGTGCAAATAGCTATAATTCTATTTAAACCTAGCAGGATTTTCTGCTATTTAAACTACTTATTGCAAATAGTGGCAATAATCTGCACCTCAGCATTGTAGTACATTATAAAACAGTATGCAATAATAATATATTAAGCGTAAATTATCATATTAATTCAAATTATTAAATGTATATCACCTTATTGGGACAATAAATCCCTCCCCTACACCCTAACCCTACCCAAATCTTTATGTTCAACTGATTATTTCCTTCATTATCCAATGTGATATCTGATTTGAAAAGGGAGAAACGCAGATTCAAACCTGGATCAATCGTGTCAAAAATGACTTCAACGTGTACTTTACCATCTACACCACTGGAGCTGTTATTAGACTGACTCGCCCAATCATAAGTTGGTGGGTGGAGTTAGTGTAAATAGCCTCTGCCAACAAGGCAGGCTATTTGCACTTGTAAATAACGTTACGCACTTTGTTTTTTATTTGTGAACCGATGTACAGCTGTTCTTTTTAATAGTCAACTTATTTTGGGGTCACATAATTGAGCGATTATATGAGACAGGATACGGATTTCGGTAAGCTGAAGTCTTTCATTCCACATTAAACAGTGACAAAACAACATTTATGGTTGGAATACTGTAATAAAACTAACAGAATTTGATAACTGAGACTTTGTTTTATATCAAAAGAAATAAAGCACTAAGATTATTGTGATTTATTGGATGGGAGGAGCGCTACAATGTTCCGTTCATTAACTGAAGGATTTAAGAATCGATAACATTTCATAAAAATGAGAATCGATTAAAATCGAGAAATCACTTTTTTTTTTTTTTTACCCAGCCCTAATATTTATGTGACTGAAACTTACTGAACCTATAATTCTAAGTTATGTATAGGGAAAGAATGACCACCTTTAAATCAAGCCAGATCCTAAAATAAACAACAACACTGTATATTAATGGCATACGACATATAATGAACAAATTATCATCATGGGACAAGGCATATTAAACAAGTATATTCTATAATACAGTACATAAACTGCACGAAAACAACCACACTGACTCACTTTGCTTAAGCAGATGGATAAAATATGAATATGAATCACGCACACATTTCAGCCGCATGAACTTTCTTCATTTAAAGCATTCATCTCGCAATTAAAGTGATGTAATTGTGAGATATCTTAGACGCCCCTTGTGACACATTGGGTATTATGATAGTCATTAAAGTTTATTAAATTCAATGCATTTATTATTAGATCAATGCACCACACTTAAATTTAGTACTTGTGGTGCAGAAAGGCATTAAAATGACCAGATTTATGCATTATTAAGTAGGTGAAAGAATGACATCCTAAAAAAAACATAACCCCAGAAGCCATTATGAAGCGTTGAGGACTCCTACGGCTCTTGAGAACATGTTTCAGTCATGGACTGTGATATCCAGAATGAGCCAAGCTTCTCATATGTCCTCATCCAAAGTGGTCTTCTCCAAGCCAGTTTTGCCTCGTACCCACTGTGTGTTTCCACACACACTGCCAGAGATATCACAGCCACTGGCATGTATGCACAGGCTGGCCAGAAAATACACACAAACAAAGCAACCATGATATAAGAGTTTGAAATATGGACTGCAGTATTTCAAATATATTGGGTGGTTTTCAGTCATTGTTGTAAAAACACAAGACAGATGCACATAAACTCTCACCAGCATCCTGGAGGCTTTGAAAGATTGTGTAGGTCAGTAAATGGCTGACTGGGGTTCATCGCACAGCAGCGGAGGAGTTTGGCTCTCCATGGCCTGCAGGAGGTTTTAGTTAATCAAACTTAAACCCCTGCACCGAGACCATTGGTTTTGCTGGGCTGAGACTGAACTCTGAAAGGAGCTTTAGTGTATCCATCAGCACAATGGAAAAAACGGGTCATCCATCAGTGTCAGCCTCGATCGATGGCCGTGGCTTCTGGAAGCACCATCTGATTTTATTACGAAAATGAAAATAAATACGGAAACAAAGAGTGCAAAGTGGGCTTGTGAAGTTGTGGATGAAAGCATGCAGAGCACTGCATATATACAAGTAAAGCTCGTAGGTGGTGATGAAGTTGAGACCTCACAGCAATGAATCAGTCAAGCTAAACGACTGCCAAAAAAACCATGGAGGCGAAACAAAGAAGGGTGAAGCACTCTTAAAATGAGGCAATCTACAAGGCCGCTGTGCTTGTAAGGAAAAAATAAATACTTACCCGGCAACTTGCAGAAAAACAATCGATCAGTCTCGTTCATTGCTGACCCTCACTGAAGAAAAAAAAAAAAAAAAAAAAAAAACTCCAGCAGGTTAATATTATTCTGCATATTTGATGCATGTTTTGCCTCCGGTGCAATGACATTCTGTAGCCTAGATTTACAGACTGAATAACGTCAGATGGGAAGGCAGAAGCGGAGTGCGCTATATTAGAAAGGGAGAGAAAAGAAAACGCACACACACAGATTTCTGGCTTGAACATCTATAGTAATGCAGTAGCAGGGAATGGGAAAAAAAAAAAAAAGCAAAAACTGCTGAACTTAAATATAAAACTGTCAGGTGTTGTGTGTGTATGTGTTTGTTTGAGAAATGTAGGGACTGAAGCTTTGTGGTGGAATGACCCAGCAAGTACAAAAATGTAATTTCTATCTTTTTTCCCCACAGTATTTCACAATGTTGCACTTTGGTTGCAATGAGGTTGCATTGTAGTACAGTTTTTTTTTTTTTTTTTTTAACGCTCTAGAATACAAAATACAAACCTAAAAAAACCTACAAACCTAGAATCAATACTTGGATTACCAAAAAAAAAGTCACATTTGAGAAACATTTCAGTAAAGTGAACTATTTTAGATTTCTGAGTCAGAAAGTGGCTTTTTCAACTGCCACACAAAAAAACAACAACATTAGAAAAATAAAATAACACTACCCTATATAGCCTAAATAATAAAGTAATGTCTTCACATTTTAGGGTGTTAAAAAGTTTCAGGAGTTAAATAAAGAAAGAAATAACAACAAAACACTGTTCAAAAACTACTGTTAAAATGTTTGAGATCAGTAAGAAAATAAATTATACAGTTTTTTGTCAATTGTAATAATATTTAACAATACTGTTTTACTGTATTTTTGATTGAATTTTCTGGATTTCCTTTTTTTTTTTTTTAAATACACTCTATTTTATTGGTAATTTAAAAAATATTAATGAAAAAGGAAAAAGGAAGTCTAATTAATTGAAATCATGAAACGTAAACAATACAACAGCAGTTTATTGAAAGTTTAAAAATTACATTTTTAGGCCCTATGAAATGTGTGCGTATGTTTTTTTTTTTTCTGGATTCCATTTTAATTGTATCATTAAATTAATAATCAAAAAGCACATCTAAATAACTGATTTTATTTTTAAAATATATTTATTATTTTATTTATTTATTTATTTTTCAAAAATACTGTTCATAAATTTTGGTAAATATTCCTTAAAAAGAATGTTTTAATAATAATTTTAGTAGTAGTAGTAGCAATATAATTACATTAAATAATATATTTCTGTCACAGTTTCTTCAAGTTAAACCGAACTTTTATTTTGATGGGTTGCTTTGAAGACCTTTACATTTGTTTGTATATGATATGACAATAGTTTTTCTAAAATGAAATGGAAAAATGCTCATGAAGTGACTCTTAGAGCAGTTCTAGAGATTATGTTTATATGTACATGTACTCATATATTGAGGCGGCAGAGGCTGAAAACACTGCGAGCGTCACACGCGCTTCGGTACGCGTGTCGTAAATGAAACTGCGTGTCTGCATTATTCATTCACACAGAGACATGCAGAACATGCAGGATTCATATTTAAATAGTATTTCTGAGGCTTAATATTCACAGAGACTAGTGCAAATAGGGTTTTAAGTGTACTGACCTACTTTTGATTTACTCCAAAATTTGGCAAATTCCATTTTTGTGATTGGATTCCGTGATTCTGTTTGCGTTTCTGCATCGTGCAAATCATAGGACCCTATATTGCAAAAGGGCCACCTCATAAAAGCATTTTTACATTTTTTTGCTGGGAATACAGATCTAGTTTAGGGCGCTTCCTCTAGGACGACCAGCAGCCATCAGAAAGCAGCGTTTAAACTCACAGCGGGCTCGTGTTAGTACGGCAGGCGGCAGTGTGCACATTTCTTGGATGTACACACAGCTCATTTAAAGCACCAAAGGAGAGCGCTTCTGTTTCGTCTTTCTAGGTGTGACAGCAGCAGTAGGGAAGGGATTGTAGGTAAAGAGGAAGAGAGTCTACCAGCATGAAGTAAAGATAATCCGTACCCCTTCTCTCCGTTCTGACCTCTCTGAAGCTGATAGGGATACGTGGATGTGCGGCAGAGCCCTGCTGGCTGTGGTCACTGACATTACGTCCCACGCTGACTACAGGAGATGGACGACTCTTTCTGTGCAGCACACGATCACATACGCATGTACAGCACACAGACTAGGACACAAATACTGATAAAGTAACGGCAACAAACATTTTTAAATTTACACACAGTTGCAGCAAGTTATTTGAACATTCGGTCATCATTTACTCACCCTAACTGTCGTTCCAAACCTGACTTTATTTCTTCTTTGGAAGTCAAATTTGAATAATATCCCGGCCCTGAAGAATATCCATCACCGGTTCTTTGCTTGTCAAACAGTAAATGATGACAAATTCTAATTTTGAGGTGAGCTATCCCTTTAAGCATCTTCCAAGATCAATGTTTTCCTCCTCTTTGCCCTAGTTTTCACAAGTAAAAAAAGCAGATTGCAGGCAAACATGTCTCGGATGATAGTCTGATTGAGTTCCCTCTAAGCTAAGCAATGGCAGGAAGAGGATGAAAGATGTGGCGACCAGGGCAGACAGAAGCAGAGATAGCAGTGAAGGCCTCCCAGGAGCGGACAATGACATTGATGCTTAAAGCCAAGTGCTAATGAAGATGAATGTAAGGACCACAGGCAAGCCTCTGTCAATATTATTGAGGGCGGTATGACAGAAGGTCACTCTGAGCATGAGTCATCCTCCCACCAGCAGGAGACCAGCATGAAAGACTCAACCAGCATAGCTAGTTTCAGAGGACGCTTGAGGTAGCATGAGGATATGCTCTCGTTCTGAATGATCTGCAAACAGCCCAGGCTGATTCTTTCCTCTTGTCCTTAAAGCGATGAAAGCGTCACATTCGGTGAGGTTTGGGTAATGGGTGTTTAATTGTGCTGCGCGTTCGATCGCATCAGCCACGTAGTGTTTGTTCGTTTAATTTGTCCCCTTCTTTCCACTGGAGATGGATTTATCATTTTCTCACGGTTTTACCTTCATCCTGAGGAAAACAAAGAGAGAGAAAATATGGAGCTTTTAAAGTTGAACCATAACACCAACAAATGATAAGTGAAATCACACATACAAGTGAAATCAATAAGTGTTGTTGTATATGATTCGGGCTTTAGACCAGATTAACTGTTAACCTGTAGTGTTTTTTGACTATCGTCTCTATTGCGGTTACACACTCACGTGACGTTTGCATGCGTTTTTAAGCATTGCAGTTTATAAACAAGGGATTTTAGGCCATTGAAACGCAATCAGCATTGAAAAATAACTAATTTTGCTATATGCACACTAGGGCAGGGCGATAATGATAATTATCGCACAATATGAATTTCCTCGATAAAGGATAACAAGAGTTCAATATAATGTTTATGCGGCAAAGGCGGAACAAAAGAGCGCTAGT
>JAHKKF010505421.1:0-17443 GCA_019740295.1 Labeo calbasu
TGGACCACAAAACCAGTCATAAGTGTAAATTTCTCGAAATTGAGATTTATACATCATCTGAAAGCTGAATAAATAAGCTTTCCGTTGATGTATGGTTTGTTAGGAAAGACAATATTTGACCGAGATATTTGAAAATCTGGAATCTGATGGTTCCAAAAAATCTAAATACTGAGAAAATCACCTTAAAATTGTCCAAATGAAGTTCTTAGCAATGCATATTACTAATCAAAACTTAAGTTTTGATATATTTACGGTGAGAAATTTACAAAATATCTTCATGGAACTTTACTTAATATCCTAATGATTTTTGGCATAAAAGAAAAATCGATAAATTTGACCCATTCAATGTATTTTTGGCTATTGCTACAAATATACCCGTGCAACATAAGACCAGCGGTCCAGGGTCACATATAAGCGGTGAGGCGTTTCCTCATCTCAGCACGTGAAATGACAGGCACACACAGCAAATTCCGAGAGAAATAAAAAAACGAAATTATTTAAATGCAAAACTGAAAAACCGCAATTCACAAGCGCGTATTGAACCGTGGGTGTCGTATATTATATTGAGAATTGTGACATCCCTAGTCCTTAGTATCTTTCTGGGCCTTGAACGTGGGTTGCTATCTATGCAAAGTCAGAAAGCTCTCGGATTTCATCAAAAATATCTTAATTTGTGGTTTGAAGATGAACGAAGGTCCCACAGGTTTGAAACTACAGGAGGGTAAGGAAATAATGACAGAACAGCATATATAAAATATTTCAAATTTCATATAATTGAAAAATGATATGATACTTTGATGCTGTTGAAACACTTCATGCCAATATAAACAACACTCCTCACACGAATATATACTTTTTACATTAAAACCCCAAACAACATCAAAAAATGTTAGTTATAAGGGTCAGATCCACCCTTCCATCCCCCCTGTATTTCACACCCTTAGTTCTGATTGGACGGCTGCAGAGACATACGTGATGTCATTATCGAGTTCGGAAACGTTCCACACACCGTGTTTCCAACACAAAGGTCACGCTCATAGGGTGTGTGTGTGTCTGAGTGGAAGGAACTCTTTGCACCTGTGTTTTTGTTTTTTGGTGTCACTTTGGGGTGGTGATACACCCCCCACCAGCACCACCACAGCATCATCATCTTTCTTTCTTTCTTTTTCTTTCTTTCTTTCTTTTCTTTCTTTTTCTCTCTCTCGCTCTCTCTCTCTCAGACAGAGAGCAGGTGTGTGGGGTTTTGGGGGGCTGTGCTCCTGTTCTGAAAGTCTGCTCATGTCTCTTCATTGACAGGCCTTTCCGTTCCTGTAACCCACAGCAGTCGCACACACACAAACACACACATTTAGTGAACAGATGCTTGCACAAAGAACATCAGCTGACACTGAACTCTTTTTAGACAATAATTCTGTTTCTTCTCTCATCTCCCACTTTTTTTTTTTTTTTTTACCTCCCTTTCGGGCATCCTCTTTAAATGTGTAGCGTTTTAGCTTAAGAACTAGGTGCTGTGTAATTCACATTTGATCACCGTCGTCTCTTTTCTGTTTTCTATTTTGAACACACATATCTTCCTTACAGTACATTAACGTTATGTGTGGTTGTGAAAGTTGTGATATTATTCTAGTGTACTGAACCATGAATAGTTCCCCAGCTCTTCTCTAGCGCTGTATCAGTGTATATTTGGCCCCTCTGGTGTGTTTTTGGGTTACACGTGGGTGTGGGGAGGCCAGCGAGCAGGTGGTCAGGATGATGTGAGAGCTGGGCAGCTGTAAATTTAGGCCCTGGCCTGATCCGGGCCTCCGCTTTCAACAGCCACACAGGAAAAGCAATATCCTCAAGAGACTCGAGCAGAGTTTCTACACCACAAACATGCACGTATACATGTTCAAATGCTAGCATGCCACCCATAATGTTCATTTTTTTACTTTATTTTCTCACCCGCACCAACACACACACACACACATACAGTGGGGGAGCATCTGTTAGGGCTCGAGTTGGAAAGTGTTTCCATCAGTGTGAAGCCCTGGGGGACTGACAGCTCTCTACAAAACACCTCGCTTAAAGATCTCAAATTTACCCTCAAAAACAGTCAACACACCCATATGAACAAATAGAATGTGTATCTAATGTGTGTGTGATGGTGTGTGCTGGCATTCAGGGAAAGCATTCCTAAGATAGCCTGAGAGAATACAGTTGGTGGCATTTGCATATTCGCCTACTACAAACCATGATAAGGAGTTAATGGGTCATTGCAGATTCTCTTCATTCATATTCAGCCTTTTATCATTTCTTTCCTATGTGACGAGCCACACAGAACCATTTGAATACTATAAAATTGTAGTTATCTCACGGTAGCAAGTGTTTGAGTAAATACTGAATACCGCACTTGGTGAGATGGTTCAGTGGTCTATGGAAAATGGCTGCCTTTATTTATGTGGTGTGTGGTGTTTAATATTTGTTTGGTTCTTCACAAGAGAATTGAGGTCAAAATTATCCGCCGTATTTACAGTGGCCTCAAAAAGTAATTAGATACGAGCTGGCTTTAGTAGGCCACACTTAAAAATGTATGAATGTCTGTAGGTTTTATTATTTTAAAAAAATCAATTAAAAATGTACTTACAAGCCATAGTTTAGACACTTTTTGTGTTGCATTTTATGAAAAAAATAAGAAAATTTTAAGCTTTTTAGTAATATTATTATTTCTACACCTCTGTTATAGATAGATTATTTATATATATATGTGTGTGTGTGTGCGCGTATATAATAATAATAATTTTTATTTTTACATCAAAGTATTAATTTTTACTTTTTTATTTTTTTTAGTAATGCTGTTCTTCTGAAAATTCTATTCATCAAAGAAACCTGAAAAAATTCTACTCAACTGTTTACAACATAATAATAAACATTTTTTGAGCAGCAAATCAGAATATTAGAATGATTTCTGAAGGATCACGTGACTGGAGTTATGATGCTAAAACTTCAGCTTTGAAATCACCGAAATAAATTAAGTATTATATATACAAATAGAAAACAGTTATTTTAAATAGTAAAATTTTGAAATTTTACTGTTTTCGCTGTACTTCGGATCAAATAAATGCAGGCTTGGTGAGCAGAAGAGACTTCTTTAAAAACATTTAAAAATCTTACTGTTCAAAAACTTTTGACTGGTTGTGTATGCATGTAATTTTTATTTATTTTATTGTTTTTTTTGCAGACTTCCTCCACTAAAAAGACTCAAGTCTTCAAATACATTCGGAACCACTGTATGCCATTTTTTTTTTTAAATAAATTGGTTATATAATAAAATCAATTGCTATTCTAGGGTTATGTGATCAAAAGCAGGCAGTAGTCATCTGTGCATCTTTTCAAACACAATGGCTTTAGCAATGAAGTTTTCAAAAGTGGAAAAGAAACCATTAAGCCAGAGATATTTTTTCCAAAACACACTTTATTTACAAGGCAGTTATAAAAGTTTGTATAAAAAACGTATGAAAAGTTCATAATCAGTGTAAAAAAAAGTGTTTGTACTTGAAGCTAATACAAAAAGGCAGCGAATAACAAAAACGTTATTGCTAAATGCTTTTGATTGGACACTGCAATCTTAGTATCAAAGGCTGATTGTAATATCAAAAACAAGCCGACTAGGTATAAAAGCAACAATCATTTCAGTGTTTCAAAAACTAGAAATACCAATGTAAATCTGATTACAAATTGACATACAAAAGTGTTTATGAAAACATGATCAAGAAATGTTTCATCATCTCAAAGGCATATTTGTGAGCATTTAAACCCTTGATTTGAAAACGCTCGGTAAACCTTGTTTAGCAAATACAAAAACTGGAAAACAACAAACACTTTTTTGTTCTGTTGAAATCTCTGCATAGTTGATCTAAAACCTGAAATAGTGCTAATACAGCGAAAGCTTGACGTTTGTGGTTTCGATCTCGAACGCTTTTGAAATGGCAACACTACTAGACCTTTGTACACTAGATATATCACCTAAAATCTACATGAATTTTCAAACTTGGCAAAGTCGTTTTTAGGCATCGGGCATGGTTTGTTATGGCCAGAAATACATAGCAGTGCTGTTAGGCATTTGGTTGAAATACAGACGATCTCTGCAAGGGCAGTTCTGACACAGTTCGGACACCCACCGATACGGAGTACAAATCTTGTCTAGTTTCGGGTGTATGATTTTGATAATGCTAGGAGGACACACACTCCTTACAATTAACACACATTTAGCGATTAAGAAGTGAGCAATACTGGGGTCAAACACTGGCAAAGGCGCCCACCGTAGTTAATTATTATTCTTAATACAAAATAATAATAAATTACTGCAAATTGTTCCTTATATTAAAATCCATAAAATTAAAACCCACATAGAGAATTCATTTCCCATATATAATACAAAATATATAATACAATATTATTAAATCGAAATCAAAAAAGGTAGAAAAACACAACGTGAAAAAATGTCTTTGGTTGCTTGAATCAAACGACGGCACAGCTTAAACATTGGCGACTAACATCGACTGTGCAGTCTACAAAATGGCTTTTAGCCTCTCCCAAATAATGTACCACAAGTGTAGGAGTGTTCCTCTTTTACTTCTTTTCAGAATGATTGTCTTCTTTCACTCCTCTTCCCTTTCTATGTTTGTCTCATTCTATTACATGACCAGTGCTCGCGAAGAATAATTGCTGAGGTATTTGTGCGCGGCTTCGGAGGGCATCGTCTGCTCTTCCGTCTTCCCACAAAGCACCTGTTCCCATGTGCTCAACTGCTGAGAGAGAGAGAAAAGAAGAGAGGAAGTAAAGATGGAGAGAAGAAGTAGAAAACGGCAAAGATGAAGGTGATTGGTCAGGTTTTGCATAGCCTGCACTTCTGTGTTTAATAAATCATAACTTCACAACTTTATGGCGCAATTCAGCACCTGGAGTCATAAAGTCGATATGTGCTACTACAAAATAAGCTATAAAGTTTTACCAACGAGCAACCACACATAATATATACATATTTAACCAAAACATTTCATTCATTATCATTAAACATTTACATTTGGATTCTTTGCGTTTGGATTCATGATAGATATGCTACCTGCAGAGGGCTTCCCATGGGTCTGCGGGGCAGCTGGGCGGCTTTGTGTCCATCCTCAGTTTTCTCTGCGTTCGGAAGCATCAGCACAGAGCTAGTCAACAGATCCTGTAGATCCCAAAGAAAACAGTCGTCAAATATAAACATAATACTGAGAAACGACGTTTACCGTTTATGTATACAAACGATACTCACAGGCATGTCGTGGGCGGAGCCACTGGAAGGAAACAGCTGGGTGTGGAGATCTTGCCCCTCCCACTGCAGACAAGCTGACTCCACCTATAGATTCAAATCCATAACATCCATTATTGACTACATCCAAATACTCTTTGCGTAAATACAATATCTAATGTCCGATTCACACACACGCTCCTACACAGATGGATCAGACGAGTTTGACTGCGTACTGATATTACTAACAAATTCAAATAGCAACGTACAGACAAGGAGCTTTTACATTTCAGTCATTTGAATATCACGTTGAGACGTAGTCAAATGAAGGGGCCTGCGCTAGCCCGAACTGACCTCCTGTTTGATCTTCTTTAGGGGGGGCTGGTCCAGGTGCACGCCCCCAACGCTGATCTCACACTCCTGAGGCTCCTGTTTGATAGCACCAACCACTCCAGAGTCCAGGGAAGGACTGTGGGCCTGAAACCAGAATAGAGTGTTGAATAAAACATTACAAACTAGCGATGCACAATATGCAGTAATTGTAAGGTAAACGTTTTTTTTTAACTTATTGGATAATATTGGATATATATGATATATGTGACCCTGGACCACAAAACCAGTCTTAAGTCGCACGGGTGTATTTTTAGCAATAGCCAAAAATACTTTGTATTGGTCAAAATGATCCATTTATTTTAAAGCCAAAAATCATTAGGATAGTAAGTAAAGATCATGTTCCATGAAAATATTTTGTAAATTTCCTACCGTAAGACTTAAATTTTAATTAGTCATATGCATTGCTAAGAACTTCATTTGGACAACTTTAAAGGCGATTTTCTCAATATTTAGTTTTTTTTTTGCACCCTCAGATTACAGATTTTCAAATAGTTGTATCTCTGCTGAATATTGTCCTATCCTAACAAACCATACACCAATGTAAAGCTTATTTATTCAGGTTTCAGATGATGTAAATCTAAAAAATTATCCCTTATAACTGGTTTTGTGGTCCAGGTCACATATATCAAGTAATGTACTTAATATAAATAAGAAAATAATGCTAAATCTTTAGCAGATCTAAAAAAATAAACATTTTTGTGCTGTGCAATAATGTTGTTAATATGATATATAAAATTTAAAATGGTTAATTTTTGTTTGTAGTATTTTATTTTAAATTTTACATTAAATAGTATGGAATTTTAAATCAGCCATAGCATGAAATATAATAATATCATAAATATATATATAATAATACAAATATATAGATAAATATATAAATAATATAAAAATACATTAGATTTTATTTTATTATATTTTTATTTAATACATAATTTATGAGTTTGCCTAATATATGTGTGTGTACTGTGTGTAATTATTATGTATATATAAATACAAACACATTCATGTATATATTTAAGAAATATTTACAAGTATATGTATTTATTATAATTTTTATATTATATATAAATACAAATATTTCATACATAACATTTCTCTATATATACATTAATTTGTGTGTATTTATATATACATAATAATTACACATTTATTAGGCAAACTCAAACTTTTACTTTTATATAATCACGATTAATCGTTTGACAGCCCTAATATTAATGTAATTTAGTCTCACCCTCTTTAATGGTCCGTATTTGGTGTCTTGCATTGTCAGTGTGGATTTGAATGGAGTGGGTGTGCGAGGAGAGCACTCCATGATGGAACGCCTCAGGTTTGGGGTCCTGAACCTGAAACAAACGCATACATGTACGTGAGTATTTCATTAGAATCACATGTTCATTTTGCTTCATATGTGAAACAGACAGATGCAGAGAATACTGGAATGGACACTTACAGCTCATTTTCCTTCTGAGGCCGAAGAGCAAGATCTTGCTGCAGTGCTTTCTGGGAGCAGACAGGCGAGGGCGTGACAGGTAAGTTTTGACTGTCTGAATCTGGGCTCACTGATGCATTAAAGAACTGCAACAGAGGAAAACAAGACAATCAGATTTTGAACCGAAAACCACATACTCAATATTCAGAGGTGTAGGAGGACATCTAAATGGGGTCAAAATCAGCATAAATTTAATTTCAACAAAAAGAGTTTCACATGTGAGTAACAATACTGTCTCTAGGCGAAAAGCATTAAGGTAGCATGATGTTATGATACTGTATGATCAGACCATCACTGCAAATATTTGCTAAGCATAAAACTATGAAGTGCAACATAAATGTCAGAGGAAATTAAAAAGTGATTGCATGCATAAAAATGCACATCAGTCACAGTGTTCATTAAACATTTCTTTCAGTTTCCTCTTTGGTAGTGAAGAAAACAACAACATTCGTGCATATCATGCACAATCTTAAACTGAAACCGAACAATTATGTAGTGTTTGGCATCATTCTGAAACTAATTTACTAAAAGCAAACAATCATAAGACAAACAAAATCAACAGTGCCACTGATTAAATACTCATTCTGAAGAGATAAAATGAGTTAGGGGGTCATGAAAGTGTAGCACTAAGAGCTGATCTAATATCTTTTCCTCAGCACACACTTTATGATCTTACAAACACTCACGGGCCCTATAAATGTTTGTTGATGTGAAATTTAGATGAATCCTACGCACTAATGCAGACTGATTTGTATTAGTGTGAGACTGATTTATGAGTTATTGGGTGACTGATTGATTATGGCAATCGAGCGGTTTCAGGCTACCTGTGAGGGAGAAAAAGGCAGATGTCTGCTGGCTGAATGTTTGGGCGTAGAGCAAAGAAATGTAAGGCCACTGCTGCCATCGCTGTGGGTGGGCGAACCCTGATTGGACTGAGCCTCCATTTTAGGAAACCTCCTATCGGAGTGTATGTTAGCCCAGATAGACGGGGCCTGAGGAGACGAGATCACGTGAGGACAGCGAGGGTGACAGGTAGCTAAACGCTGGCTATCAGCTGACCATTCCTTTTAGGATACTTTCACGGTCTCTTACCGAATCAATAGCTTCCATGAACTCTGGTAAAGCGGAGCTGGCGTCATTGTTTGGGCTGTTTGTGTTGCCATGGGCGCTTTCTTCTGGAAGGCATCCCTGCTCTAGGGATGGAGCCGGGACGGAAACCACCACACCGACCGAGCTGTCCGTCAAAGAGCCTCGGTTCCATCCACCGTAGCCGCTCATGGAGATCTGTGAAAAAGATTCAAAGGAGCTCTGTGAGTACAGGACAGAAATGAAGCAAAATAAAGAGAGGGATGCATGCAGGAAGAACTGTCAGAAAGAAAGGGAACTTGTCGAGTTGAATGATGTGAAGTGTTGGGAGGGGGTTCGGAGTTGCACAAGGAGTTAAACAGAGCTTGTGGTGTGATAAGGCACAATTGCATCATTTAGCCAAGCAGTTAGAATGTGAAATAGACCCCCAGATGCTTCCTCCAATTAATCACACACACACACAAACTCATACACACACACACACTTACTGGTAGTGCCTGCTGTCCCTTCAGCTCGTTTTCTGTTGACATCAAGAGCATCTCAATTTCCTTCACCCTCTTTTCTTTTTCGGGGTCCTCTTCGCTGTAGTGTCTCTATATCACAAATTATAGCGCAAAGTGAGCAAAACCCAATCTATACCTCTATTTTATTTTGCCGTAGTTGTGATATCGAACTGAATGTGATCAGATCAAAAAATAATATTAAAAAAATAAATAAAACATGTCGTATTGTTCACCGGATTCACAGAAAAACAATTATACTGCACCAGTGTAGTTAGATTTACAAAGAATTTAGATGATTCTTTTTATGAAACTCTGGTTTGGATTAGTCTAATTTATATATATATATATATATATATATATGTATATATAATAGTGCTGTCAAACGATAAATCGCGATTAATCGCATCCAAAATAAAAGTTTTTGTTTATACAATATATATGTGTGTACTGTGTATATTTATTATGTATATATAAACACACACACATGCATGTATATATTTAACAAAAATGCTATATTTGTTTTTGTTTTTTTTAAAATATAAATTTATTTTATTTTGGATGCGATTAATCGTTTGACAGGACTAAATATATATATGTGCTGTCAAACGATTAATCGCATCCAGAATAAAAGTATTTGTTAACATAATATATGTGTGTGTACTGTGTATATTTATTATATATATATATATATTATATTATTTAACAACAATGTTAACTTTGTTTTTATTTTTATTTTTTTTTATAATTTTTTTATATTTATATTTATTTATTTTTTCCAGCAGCCATTATTCCAGGCTTCTTTGATACATTTTGGGGGGATTTTTTGATGAATGTAAGGGTTAAAAGAGCTGCACTTAATTGAAATCTATATATTTTGTAACATTATAAATGACTATTTAATTTAACGCATCCACGCTGAATAAAAGTAATTTCAGTGTCATTTGTTTTTCTGTTACCTGGATAGCAGCAGTGCCATGTTGAGGAATGTTCATGATGTTCAACTGAACAGCGAGTGGAAATGGCACCTGTACATAAGAAAAAAAAGGGTATTGAAACAGAACAAAACACTGTTTTATAACTTTAACTCTATGGCTAGCAATACCATTATTTTAATAGTAAACATGCGATAAGGTTACTCGTACCCGTTGTGAGTCAGACAGTAGTGAGTAGTACGGATACTGATTGCTCATAGAAGAGGCAGGCATGGATGTATTGGTCGGTGTCTGATTGTAGTTCAGGAGGTGAGATTTAGCGAAGGTGTTGTTTAGCGGAGTGGGGCTGACTTTAGCGGCATGCTGCAGGTAGCCTTCCTGCTCGACTTTCCGTCGCATAGTGGAGTTCCAGTGGTTCTTTATGGCATTGTCGGTTCTGATGAATTCAAGAATGTAATATTAGATTGACATTATCACATATGAATACATGTAATGTAGTCTCCAAGTACTGTTTCTTTACCTTCCCGGAAGTAGCTTGGCAATCTCAGCCCATCGGTTTCCAAGTTTCTCATGCGCCTGGTAGATGATCTGGTCTTCTTCCTCAGTCCAGGACGTCTTCTTCACCTCAGGGTTCAAGTGGTTGTGCCAGCGCTCTCTACATTGCTTCCCAATTCGCCCTTTCAAGTGCTTCGCAATGACAGACCAACGTTTGGGGCCGTATTTCTGAACCAACTCGATCACCTGAAACAAAGAGATAAAGAGTTAGAGGTCAGAAGTGCGGGAAAAAAAAAAGGAGGTTAGAATTGAAAGAGGGGTGTTAAACAGTCCAGCGCAAACCCAGAGAGAAAGGGAACTAACATTGCATAAGTGTTTTAGGATTGCACACAGATACAGATAGTGGTATTATGTTGAATATCTGCAAAATACACCTGTTAATGACTTCTGCTGGGTCATAAAAACGACGATAAATAGAGAAACACCTGGTCCCGCCAGTTAATCATTACAACACAACACCCACTTAATGGATCTTTATTTTCCCCCTTAACTTTCTCCTGGTTGCATGCGGATTAGTTGGTTTTGTAACTGCAGTCCTGTGGCTGTGTTTTGGTTATCTGAGGTAACATATTGGTTGTGGTATGGATATTGTGTGTCAAATTGTAGATGTCTTACCCGTTGGTCTTCTTCTTTAGTCCATGGTCCCTTGATGAGTTCAGGGTTGAGGACTTTCTGCCAGCGATGCTGGCATTGAACATCTGTGCGATTCTGTGACACACACACACAATTACAGTTAGCTAACAGAGAATGGAAACTAATTTTGGGTTGTCAATGCGGTGTGGATTTTGAATTAAAGTAAATTGTTGTGTTTAATACAAGTTCAGTGTTATGCACGTGAGATCCCAGGTGTTTCGGAAACCCCACAGAGTGAATCAGAAATGAAACAACTTTAGTTTCTAATTCTTGTTCATGTTTTGAGATTGACGCTAAGAAATCTATATCTAAAAGTAGTGCCTGTGTGCATGTGTACTGTGTGTTTTTGTGCCTGAGAATTTGTACGTGAACATATGTTTCTACCTGAGTGCACATTTGTGTGTGTATGTGTGTGTGTTTGTACATCCGTGTGTGCATGCAGGTGCACAGTGGATTCTGAAACCCTGCCATATCTCCCCCCCATTTGACTCTGTTCCAAACTAGGCCAACCAATGAGGAATACCCAATTATGCAAAATTCTCCAAAACGTGCACACACTTCGACAGTACCTGATCCTTTGGCTATTCACATGCAAATGCACATATATAAAACACCACACCTAACATAACCTAACTTAACCCCCTAAAGCCTAAATACACAAGCCACATATGTGGACGCACACTTAAACAATCATAGACACAAGCACACACACTCACAGGCAGAAAGCTGGCAATGACTTTCCAGTCTTCAGAGCCATGATGCTCTACCAGCCTCTTCAACTTTTCATCCTGAAAAAAAAAACAATGTCGTAGCGTTGAATACATAATAAAATGCATTGGTAAACAATACATGACAAATAAAGGGTTATCGTCTAAAGTAAATGCAAATACGTTATGGTAAATTTGTTAATGAATACACAGGATACAACATCAAAGAAAAGTAACTAAAACATTATTACAAAAATGTCAAGAAAGTCCAAGAATTAGTCAAAAATCTAAAACTTAGTAGGTGCAAGACCCACTTTAAATAAAAGTTGTGCTAAAAATAGATATTTTTTATTTTGTTTTCTTTTAATGCATGTTTAATATTTATAATTAATTTGTGAGTATTCATTTGTAATAATAGTAATTTTTTTTAAGTGTGACCAGAGGGTTAAATAAAAAAAAAAATACCTCCTCACGGGTCCAGCGTGTCTTGCCGAGGTGGCGTTTTCCTGTCTTGGCATGAGGACCATCGTAGTCATGATCGTAAATCTCCACATCATCATCATCCTCGTCGCTACTGTAAACACTGGAGGGGAGAAAATTATAGATTGTGAGATAAAGAGAGCAGGGTAGTAGGGGGGTGGGGATAAATAGTGAAACAGCAAAAGCAAACACAAAGGATGAGGAAAAAAGCAATAAGGGAGTGGGGGACAGGAGCAGATCCTCATAAACACGTTAGATACATGTTGCTGACATATGTAAAAAAAACACACAAAAAAACACCCTTTCACCCCCATACGTCTATCACGCGTTATAGAAAAATTAAGCGATAACACAGTCAACACAAAACTAGAGTTGATGAACCAGTACAGCCGGCAGGTTAGGGTGCAGGGGGGACACGCTCAGAGAAACCTGTTCTGATGTTTTTGGTTTCCACAGAAACAAGCGAGCGTGTGCGTGGACTGGCACTGTTTCGTGATGGAAATCGTGTTCAGACCTGCACAGGTTCTGTCAAAACCATCTCACCTGGCCGGCTCTCGACCAATCAGGATGGAGCACAGGCAGACATGGAGAACAATGTTCTCCTGGCTTTTGTGCCACAGGTGTATGTGTGTTTATGTACTTTTAAACCTCACGTTTATTCTTAGAGGCAGCGCTTAAAACAAAAGATTAAGGTTATTGCTCACTGCCTCGACTGTAAGTATTTAACTGGAAATGTAAAAGTCAAAACGCACCTAGTTCACTGAAATAAAACAAACATGTAGTCAAATAGATACAGTTTCATTTTAGCGAGCACTGAGGGTTGACTAACTGTAACGTTACGTGTGAATTTAAATATTTGTCAAAATAGTCCAACTGTGGCTTAGAGGATTTTTCTAACATCAGTATGAGTTTGTCATGATCTAATGCCTCATTTTATAACCTATTGTCTGTGTGTATTATAAAAGCACATGCTTATGAAGTGCATGATAGCTCTACAGTTTGAAACACAAACTTAAAGAGAGAGTGCATGCAAAAAATGAGCATTTCTTAAAATAGAAATATTACGCAGGATGACAGCCGTTGTCACCATTCACTTTCATTGTATGAAAAAAGGATGCAGTAAAAGTAAAGAGTGACCGAGCTGTCAGATTCTCCCTAAATATTCTTTTTTCGTCCGACGCTAAAACGAAAGTCCTTTCAGTTTGAAACAACATGAGGGTGACTAAATGATGACAGGTCTGTTAATTTTTGTGTGAACTATCCCTTTAAGACTATAATACTTGTTATTCCAAATCCGACAACTGTAAGGCGGATTTAGAAAACTCAGTCAATATAATCCATCCGGTTTACTTATAATCTTAAAAATTAATCCATACGTTATAATGCTGAACTACTTCCATGAAAAAACTCGTGAACAGTTAAAAAAAAAAACTAACACGCGAACATGCCGAGATGTTTCTGCAATCGCCCGCTATTTTTTCAAGCACACTAAGTTACGTCGCCGTTTACATTGTACCTCCCGTCCATTGTTTCTGAATCATAACGACTGTGTATTTTATGGGGAAGTACCTAATCTCACAGTAACCTGTCCAGCGGACTCGTACACGGTGAATGACTGAAAATTTAAATGAACGCGAGTACGAGACCACCGCGCTGGAGAGAGCGGGGAGCGCACTGGCCATCCACCTGTTCAGAGCGGCACGGCGCAACTATTGCGCGGAGAGATGGAAACCTTTGTAAAAATGCAACTAAATACAAGCTCTCCACTTCTAAGCATGCATTTAGTACATGTAATGAAGCCAGCACGAGATGTCTAGTCCTGCGTGTCTAAATGCCCGCATGTGGCTGTGGAGCGCAGTCTCGTAATAAAAAGGAAATACATGCGCTCATCAAAGTTCTCATCAAAATGCGTAACTCTTAAAACTCACCTGTGTCTGTGCCGCCTCGCCATCCCGCTGTTCAAGAGAAGTGATGATGAGTGCGCTCGGCTCAAGTGTGCTGAAGTGGAGTGCTGTCAGCTCCTCTTCGAGGAGGAAGTGCCGATATTAAGCTCTCTACGGAGTGTGCGATATTGTAAACAGATCCATCAGACAAAGCTAGGGCTGTCTCTCCCTCCCGCTAAATTTGGCGCCTCGGGTTCTGCGCATGCGCACATCCGCTGTGCTATTCAGATATCAGAGCGCGTTTTGAGGGAGAGGTCCGCGCTAATCGTTCACTGTTGTTCTTTTGGAACAATTATATTGTGTTTTTCGAGGTAAAAAGACGGGGAGGGGTGGCAGCGGGCTTCTTGGAGGACAATGTGGACTCGGAGTGGGAGTGAAAGTTTGGCAAACAGGGGGAAACAGAGCGTGAGGGGTCCGGGCATCCTCTGCGGTACTGAGGCTGTGCTGTAGCGAGTGATGGAATCGCAAAGAAATTTTGCGATTCCTTTGGTTCGCGAATCCTGTTTGATTTTCTTGAATATGAAACACTGTGGAAATTATGTTAATTAAAAATAAAGTTCTTATTTTATTTGACGAATTATAAGATCGTTTGCGAGTTTAACAGAGTGTATCATACATACATTTAACACAAGTCTTTCAAAACGTGTTCCATGCAAACCTACATATTTACCAGACATTTTAGAAACACCATTTTATTAAAACAACACGTCATATGGACAACCAGCCATTAACTTTGATTCATTTGATTTAATTGACCGATGAAACTGATTGACTAAAGTCTCAGGAGCCTTTGCAAAGCTTAATATTTCTAGAGGGATAGGAGGATAACTGATTTAGCGTTTTTGATTCACTAAAAAGAATCGACTCCTAAGAGTCATTTGTTTAAGAATTGGACTGCACTGTATTCGTATGTTTCGAAATGTGGATTCTGCAGTAATATCTGTGCAGAAAACATTCAGAGAACATTTTAGTAATGACAGAGTAGTACATGTTTCAGAACCATCACAACGTGTTTAGTAATGTATTTAGTAATGACTGTTTTAGTAATGTATTTTATGACAGAGTAATTTAGTATTTTAGTAAAGATGAATGAATAAATGTTTCACATCATTCGATTGCGGTACTTTTTAAAGTTGCCAATCTTAAGATGTAGGTGTTCAGTTATGGAAAGCCAATACTCCATTACCCAGAAACGAACTTAATGGGGGCGCCGTATGTTTTTGATTCTCTAAAACTAACCGAGTCATAAAAGTCTTGTTTCGAAATGTAAATTCTGCAGTAATTAGTGCAATAAACACTGAGAGAATAATGATGGAGTATTTTAGTAAAGATGAATGAATAGGCTACATGTTTCGGAACCATCACATCATTTGATTGGGGTACTTTTTTAAAGTTCCCAATCCTAAGATGCAAGTGTTCAGTTATGGAAAGTCAATTACCTAGTTACCCAGAAACGAACTTCATAGCGGCGCAGTATGATTTTGATTCACTAAAACGAACCGAGTCATACGAGTCGGTTCAGAATTGGACCGAACCGTCTCCGTATGTTTCAAAATGTGGATTCTGCAGTAATGTCAGTGCAGAAAACACCGAGAGAATGTTTTAAAAATATATTGTAGTAATGACAGAGTAGTTTAGTAAAGATGAACGAATAGCTTATATGTTTCAAAACCATCACATCATTTGATTGCGGTACTTTTTAAAGTTCCTAAATTTGAAATGTGGATTCTGCAGTAATATAAGTGCAGAAAACTCTGAGAGAATATTTTAGTAATGACAGAGTATTTTAGAAAAATGAACGAATACATGTTTTGGAACCGTCACATCATTCGATTTAAGTACTTTTTAAAGTTCCCGATCCTAAAATGCAGGTGTTCAGGTATGGAAAGCCAATTACCCAATTACCCAGAAACGAACTTCATAGGGCGCCTTATGTTTTTGATTCACTAAAACGAACCGACTCATAAGATTCGGTTCAGAATGGGACCGTCTCCGTATGTTTCGAAATGTGGATTCTGCAGTAATATCAGTGAGAAAACACTGAGAGAATATTTTAGTAATGTATTTTAGTAATGACAGAGTATTTTAGTATTAATAGTTTCAGAACCATCACATCATTCGATTGCGGTACTTTTTAAAGTATCCTAAGATGCAGGTGTTCAGTTATGGAAAGCCAGTTACCCAGAAAACATATCGAAGTTTTATTCGTTCGAAATGCGATGTTCTGCTGTTTCCTTTGAATGAAACAGATTTTTCCACTTCTCTCGCTTTCATCGGGTTAGAACAGTTTCGCTTTTCCTTTTCCAGAAATGTACCACCTCTGGGTTGCAAATAATTTCATTTGTGTCAGGTTACACAATACATATGGCACATTTTGTTACTGAAAGTCACGGTCAGGTTATTTGTCTGGATGGAAAAGTAGCGCAGCTTGTTTAAGTTCTCCGACATGTCCAACCTGTTGCCATGTGATAGTCTGCGTAATTGCATAATCATCGAGGAGGTAACCAGCAAACTCACTCTGTCACACACTCTTGAGGGTTGTGGTCTGTATATTTTGTTTTACAGGTTGTCTGCTCATTGCGCTCACTTGGTTGACATATTGTGACCGTCGCTTATCATATCGGTCAGTGTGAACCATTGTTTCTGACCACTGACGCTCACGTGCTCAGCAGAGCTCGTAGCTCGTGAACGCGCCCCTGTTGTGTCTGCGCGCCTGCCGAGTGCGCTCATCCATCCATTCCATTGCAGAACAAGGAGGGGTTATTGCGGGGGTGCTTCATTAAAAGAGAAAACACTTACACAGGCGCCATTTTATTTTAGTAGTCTACTTCCCTATGAGGTAACAGGTGATTTATGACAAGACTACACAACGTATCCCAAACTAAAATATGTCACTATTTGATGTGGTGGCATACAGTAATAGCCACACATAAAATGTATGGATTGCATTGCTTAGATAACCTAATATCAAGTTCAGAGAATCTAAAACTACATTCACCTTCCAGAAAACTAAATTCCAACAACTGGGTATTATTAGGGGTTCAAGCGAGCGATTTCCACGTAAAACTGATCGTGCGGACCAAAAGTCGTAGAGACTTGAAACTTGGAGGGATGGTAGTAAAGTTACTCACACCGCCTACAACGTGACCGAGGCTCGCCCGGCTACAATCGGCCTGACGGGGGCGCTACAGAGATCAAAATTATAAAGTCGCTCATAACTCATAAACCATAAAGCCCCGTTCACACTACAAGCGACACGCAGCGACAAAGCGACGCGATCCCATTCATTTCAATGAAGAGCTGGCGATTTCCGGCGACAAGCGCGACATCGAGCTACAGCGACCGTTGGCGACCTGATGGGGCGTGTCCAGCGACGCGACAAAGTTCAGAATCCCTCAACTTTATGCAAATGAAGAGCGACTTTCGGGAGCGACAGCCAATAGGAAAGAAGAC
>JAHKKF010505423.1:0-11665 GCA_019740295.1 Labeo calbasu
TGGGCTCAGATCCTGCTGTCTCTGATCTGCTTGCCCTATATTTCGAAGCACTGCCTGCCTTCAGGGAAGCAGAAACAGCCATCCTCAATGCTTTAAAGAACCGTTCATGAAATAAAAAATCAACCAGCAGAAAAGCCTTTCTTGTTTTAATGTTCTGAATGATCAGACACACACTGCACTGATCTAATTTCCACATATAATATAATAGAACGCACAGTGCATAGTTAAAATGAACATGTTTGTTCTGTTTAACATATGCTGTTTTTTTCCCCCAAGGTACATAATCAGTTAGGATTAAATGTATAATTAAAATTAATTTCAGTAAGGACAGATTATGGACCAGACCAATGGGGCCAATGCATCTGACTCTCCATCTGACAGACACCTGGAAACACGCCACTGCGGATGCAAAATTTATATAGTGTAAAAGGACACACTGCCTGAATGTGTGCCAGTGCGGTTGTCACAGACTGAAATAAACAAAGAAATAAGGAATGCATTCATTTCCAGCCGCAGAGCCCTCCTGAGCACTCTTGAAAATTAAAATTCCGTCATTAATTACTCACCCTCATCGTTCCAAACTCGTAAGACCTTTGTTCATCTTTGGAACACAATTTAAGATATTTTTATTAAAATCCAAGAGCTTTCTGACCCTGCATAGACAGCAATCTGACACATTCAAGGTCCAGAAAGGTAGTAAGAACATCGTTAAAATAGTCCATGTGACATCAGTGGTTCAATCGTAATGTTATGAAGAAATGAGATTTTTTGCATGCAAAGAAAAAAAAAAACTTTATTCAACGTGTCAGTCTTCGCCACATGTTCAAGCGAGTACCTGACACAGGAGTTGGCGTTTGTAGGACCTGGATGCGCTAGGCCTTGTTTGCAAGCAGAGGAATGCACAAGCATGCATTGCATACTTTCATGAATGTGTATCAAAGACTAACACGGAAGAGAAGAAAACGCTGAATAAAGTTGTTATTTTTATTTTTATTTTTTTTGCACACAGAAAGTATTTTCATAGCTTTATGAAATTATGGTTGAACCAGTGATGTCACATGAGCTGTTTTAACAATGTCCTTACTACCTTTCTGAACCTTGAACGTGTCAGTTGTGTTGCTGTCTATGGAGGGTCAGAAAGCTCTCAGATTTCATCAAAAATATTTTAATTTGTGTTCCTAAGATAAACGAAGGTCTTACAGGTTCGAAATGACATTAGGGTGAGTAATTAATGAGAGAAATTTCATTTTTGGGTGAACTATCCCAACCTGATCTCATGGCAGTTCATAGATATTTTACGGGATGGCTAATTCATACGACTTCATTTGTATGAACTCGTACAATTTTTGCTGAAATGTATGTATTTTGTGAGTTCACCAGTTCGTATGAATGACATACCCCTAACCCCACCCATAAACCTACCCATCACTGGGGTGTAGACAAACCGTACAAAATTGTACGAGTAAGGTTGTATGAATTCGTATGAATTAGCCACCTCGTAAAATTTGTACGATTTGATCGTGAGATAACGTTGACTATCCCTTTAATGCTATCCTAACACATTTTTGTGTTCTTATTATACATTTTTCCAATAGTGCCTTTATCCTTGTATAACTTTACAGCCTAATCCTATACATGACTTGGTTTTTTTATATTTAAAATGTAACTTTTTTTTATTTGCTTGTTACATCTGACAAAATACACTGAGATGCCCACTAGGTATCCAGAAGTTGAATACTGAAGGAATATTCTGGGTTCAGTTACAAAACAACAACAACAAAAAGGATTTAAACAGCTTTACAGCTCAAACAATGCACTAGTATTAAGAGAAGAGTAATGTAAGGATTTTATAAAATTCTTCAAGAGCTTGACAATTCAAAACCATTTTGCATATTGGCAAATTCATATGAATTTGTACGAACTCATTCATACATTTCATACAATCTGCCTATGCTTGACAGTTAGGTTTAGGGGGTGGAGCTTCATGCTTACTTCTCTTTTAAAAAAAAACATAGGTTTATGTATGAATCACAGTAAAAGTTAAAACAAAATCACCACCTCAAGTTGCACATCTCTGCTTTTAATCCTCCAAAAAGCCCCATTTACTTTTATTGCACGTGCTTCACTACAACCTTGATTTTTGCTTTTTTTTTTTTTTTTTTTAAGAAAATGAGGAACGAGTTAAAATTATTACTTTAATATGTTCTTTAAGGTTTACTTATAATGCTAATAAAGTGTTTTGCACAAAAAAAGTGGAAAAAAAATATTATTTTCAACCCTCATTCTGACCCTCTGTCCAAAAGGAACTGTTTTAAGGGGTGTGTCCTTTAAGTCTCATCAGTAATCGCCCACTGTTATGATTGGCTAACATTATTGCATAGAAAACAATATCAATGTCCCGCCCCCTCATTATAGCATGTGAGTGTTTTGACAAAAAAAATGTCATTTCCAGACAAAGCATTATGAAATCATTTACTTATAGTTTATGATGCAACTGCAGTCAGATCTAGTAATGCTTCATCTTTCAAAAAATGTTTCCTTTTCAATGGCACTGTCCTTTGCTTACAAAACAAAATACTCCAAACAATCCTCTGACATTAACCGGGATGCCATTAAAAATAAACTATACATTTGTTCCTTATGCTGGGATCCTTTTGACAAAGACGCGAACAAGCTGTTTTAACCAAAAAAGAACGATAGACTAGCACATGGACTGTGTCAGAAAGTAAACGTGCATCTACGTGCATCCAGTGTAGACAAGATACTGGCAGTGATTATAATTTCTATTACGTTTTGATGGTGGTTAAATAAATGCTTTGTTTATAATGAGGAGAATGTTTTAAGCTATGAAACTTGCAAGATGTTTTAATGGTACAAAGCTCTCTTATATGCCAAACAATCAAGGCAATTTTAATTCCCCATGACTTCTTTAACTTGTATGGAACCCAAAACATTCCTTTAAAATGATCTGCATTTAAAAATCTCTAGCCATGATTTGGTGATTATAAGAGTCTTGAAAATATCGTCTTCTTCATCCCGTCAGGTCCATCACCACTTCCTACTATCGCAACTCTGTGGGCGGCCTCTTAGTCTTTGACCTGACGAACAGGAAGACCTTCGATCACGTGCGGGAGTGGCACCGAGAAGTCAGCGAGCACATCCTGCCTCATCACATGGTTTACATCCTAATCGGCCACAAGAGCGACCTGAACCGCGACCGCAAGGTGACGCGGGACGAGGCGGAGCAGCTGGCGGCTGAGCTCGGCATCCGCTACGTGGAGACGTCGGCCAAGTGCAACAGCAACGTGGAGCGTTCTTTCGAGCTGCTCACACGGGACATCTATGAGCTGATGAAGATGGGTGAGATCTCCACGCGCGACGGCTGGGATGGGGTCAAGAGCGGCCTCACCGCTAAAGTTCTCTATCCCGCCGAGGAGGAGGCGGAGCGAGAAAAGAGCTGCAACTGCTGACTCCCACAACTCACCTGTAATCACTCACCTGTGTATCAGTCGGTCGTCGCTCACCTCGGCTTTCACTAACGTGTCGCATCATGGTCACTGCCTCAGACCTGGACCGCTGCACTTACCTTGTTGTCGCTGTCTGAGGTTGATGGTACAAGCCACTCAAAGGTGTAGTATATTTGGGCTTGAATGGACAGGCCCTGCTTCATATTGTTGGAGATCACACCATGTTCTAAAGTTTGCAGCTTGTGGATAACGTGTGGATAAACATTTTTAGAGTCTAGTTGTACTTCACATCCTCTGGAGCTATAGTATGGTTTATTTGGCTTGTTTCTTTCCCTTTAATCATTATTACTGTGGTACAGTTAACATTTAGAGAGAACATCTAATGACTGCAATCTCATCTACACTTAAAGACTTTAAAGACCCCGTAAAAATGACTTGACTACATGGTTTTCTTCCCTGTGTTGACATTCCTTAATGAAACATGAAGTTGGAGATGGACAAATGGCTTGTCCTTAAAACACTATCCAATAGCCTTTAGTTTATGTCAGTACAATGAAACGTGATTTGCTACTTCCTATTGTCAGTCACAGGCAGGTGGTATTTGGAAAAAGACATTCGAGAGCATAATATTTTCCCAGTGGCAAAATACTGTAAAATGTGTGTGTGTTTTTAATAGGTTTTTAGGAGTATACATAGCACATAAATGCCATCTTTATTCATAAGAGACATGAACAGAAAACCACAAAACTCAAATTTTGATTATCTGGAGTTTTTAAGTAAGAAGAATATGAGAAAGCGAAAACAGTTGTTCAGTGGTAGACGTCATTTCGAGGTTACAAGGCATGACTAAGGGGCTGTTCACACAAAATGCATTTTACCATTCCAAAGTGCTACTTTTCCATTGTTTTTCTATGTAAACTCACATTTCGCGTCTTTTGCAGCGTCTTGCACATGAGCGGCACGTTTTCAAGACGCGGTGTCAAGTTAAAAGCATTTAAACTTTTACACACAGCACCGCTCATCAATGTCTGTTCCAAAACAGTGGACCAGTCAGAAGTCCCCGGAGGTGGGGCAAGCATTGTAAGCTTTTGTTTACAGAAGCAAGTAGGGATGGCAACTGCTTTAATTGATAGCAGCATGGCAGAGGAGGGAATTATAGACGATTTCATCGGACACCAGCGCCTGGCCCGAAGTTAACTTCTGGTATGTGCTTGTTTATTGGTCTGTCTAGTTACCGGGGAAGCTGCTTCAAAAGCACCTCCTGCTGGCAGAGAATGAATTTGCATTATTAGTCAGCCCGTCTGATTTACGCAGCAAACATCCACAGCAGAGTTGTACATTTGATCTGGTACACGTATATAAATTTCCTGGGGGAAGTGCCGGCACACATACAGTGTAAGTCTGTGAGAAAAACGAGGGGAGGCGGCGATAATGGGTGACTGTTGTGCGAAGAGAGGCTTGACAGCCAGTCAAGACATAAGTTTAACTTGCTAGCTAATGTAACTTACTTGTTATATGTTTTGCTTGTTACCAGAAATATTCTACTCTAGAGGGACTCTGTTGTTATTGATTCTAAGTCTATCGCAAGTTAAGTTTGGGCCACAATAGCACGCATGCGCAGTAACGCTTGTTTATGTTGTTGCCGTTGAAACCGTCTATAGTGGCTGTGTCCGGATATGCTGAATTATACAATTTCTTCAAGCGATATTTCCTGATAGCACACGTACATCACAGACATGTCTATTTGACGTCTGCATTTACATCTGGAAGATGTATTTTTTACAGTGTTTGCTCATCTGCAGTACGTCTATAGGACGTTTCCTATCAGATGTCAAATAGACGTCGATTAGATGTCTTTAAGATGTTTATGATTTAGAATGTATGTAAAACTGACATCTTACAGATGCCTGTCAGATGTTTGTGCACAGAAGATGCTTTCCAGATCAAGTGATCTTTAACAGACGTCTTGCAGACGTGCGTGTGCTATCTGGGTTATCACATCTATTCTGCTGTTTGGCTTTTTTCTGTTATTTAAGTTATTGCATCAAATCTCAAAAGCACATCTCGAGACTCTGGCATTCGGTTCTATGACTTTTCTAAAACCATTCCCGCATTTTTAGATGCAAAGACGCGTTCTATGTGAACGACCCTTGGGGGGGTTACACAATACTGTTTTTAACTTAAAGCTATTTATGCATTTTGGCCATTCATGTACATGACAATGTCACTTTGGGAGTTTGAAAACACTTTTGAAATTTTTTTTTTAAAGTGTATGTTTTTGGAAACAATACCATCGTCATCTCAGTCACTATAAAAATGCAAATTTGTGAAAGTGGTGACATCATGAGCATGTTTATTATGTGTTCACATGGCATGTGCAAGCTTCTTTACAAAGTGACATCGCCAACTACTGGCCTGGCATGAATAGACAACGTTTTCAGTGGTTTTTGTTTTGTTGATGTCTGTACGCACAAATCTTCAAACACACAAAGGAAAAATTTTCAGTTTTGTAGTTGCTTGTCACCGTGTAAACATACCCTAAACCTCCTCTCTGACTGATCGCTGGGTCTGCAAAAATGATTTTGCACATTATTCAGCACTGCATTATTTAATACCACTTTGTGTGTTACAGCCCAAATTCTGCAAACATTATTATGTGCACAGAGCCAAAATACTGTAATAATTCAAGTAATAATCATGAATACAACCAACTTTAAAAAGTCACCTTGATAATAATATGAGTAATATTTTGTAATATCTTTTGACGTGTAGTATTCATTCTCTGAAAGATTACATATACAAAGGAGCATAATCATGTCTTCTATTTTAAAATGTAGTGACCTGCCAACCTACACAGCATAATAGTGCATCATAGACACATTCCTGACACAAAGGCTGTTTCCAAAGATAGTCAGCAACATTATGCTGCTTTCTAAGACGTCATATTTTGACAGCAGCTCATGTATATAACTGCATCTCATTCAGTACTGGAAAATATTAGTCTAATTAAATTCACTATTTTACCCAGTATTTGTGGTGCTATGTATAGTGTGTGCTTATTAGAGTATCACAGCATGCAAACAAGTCTACAACAAATTGCCACCTATGTGTAGCATTACAAATGAGTCACTGATTGGTTCAGATGTCGCCTTACACCCAAAGTATCAACAGTTTGGGCGTGAAAACTTAGTATTGGAGTATTGCCACATGAGCAATCTGGCTATGCTTGAACTATGCTGATGATTACATTTACGTCACTCTACTCTAGTGTACACTTAAAATCTGAAGTATACTTTGAGCTCACTAGATTGGAACAGGGCTGTAGAGAAGAAAAAAAAACAAAACATGCTCAATACACACAATACTCCATATGCTGGAAGACTGTATATTTATGTACTTCACCCAGCGGAACTAAACGAGCTGATCACAGCAATCACCTACTGTTGTTTACACCTAACGGCAATATAACAGGTGAAAATAAATAAATATAAATAAAATAAAAAAAATCCATCAACTTACTGACAGCTCCCTGCACACCAGGAACAATAACTATAACAGCTATGACATTTTAATAATCATTATAGTTTTATAAAAAATAGGGATGTCCACACTACAGCTATTATGGTATAGCAACACAGAGGAATGACATTTTCAGAATAACTGTCAGACTGATTTTTTCCCAGCTGATAAACAATAACAACACTGACGCCCAATTAGACTCCACTTGACTTTTCGCGTGAGCATTTAAAGTGGCGGACAAAGATCTGCAGTGCATGCTTATAATATACAAAATGTTCTCATGCATTGATGTGGACGCTATTATAGTTATCATATTACTCAAAGTTATCATTTTTGGTGTGCAAGAGGGACCTGAGCCATATCTACACACAAGAGACTTGCAAGTGGGCATAGAAATGCTAAAATGACCACATATAGTAGCATTCCTCTGGCAGCCGCCCACAAGCACCACTAAAAATGTAGTTTCTTGTATGGAGGTTGAACTCACTAACACCAGGATCGTGTCTCAGGCACTGACTGTATATGACACCAATAGTCTCTGAGTAACCCAGACCATGTGCTGCCTCAGATCATGGCAGCTATCAGGAACTCTTCATCTCACCAGCACCTCAGCGAGACTTCAGTCATGCTTGCTGTACAGAGATTTTACAGGCAGCATAGCTGAGAGTCTTAGTTCCATCATGTGCCGTCGGCTTTACTGGGTGTGTTTGTACATACATTTCTGTATGGCTAAATGTACTGTAAATAGCAGCAGGACGCATGTACTCAAACGTCAGGTGAGGCTTTGGCGGAAGCTAAAGGTTTGTGTGGCTTAACCACAGGTCAACATAATGTCTCCTTATACTACACATACTCTTAATTCAGAGCTAGTATGAAAATAGCATATGGGAAAGTCTTGTTGGTGCTAGAAGAACATCAGAATTGAGCAATTAGTTACAAATATTTTGAAGTATGAAATTCTCCCAAACTGCCAAATCTTCTATGTAATATATAATAGGAAAACAAAAATGTTCATATTCATTCTGCAGACTTTTCCTCACAATGTGCACAGAAAATGAATAAAGTGTGCAGATTCTGCTTTTGATCCGTGTGCTGTAGGACAATCAGGTTGCTCATTTTCACTGCTTTATTGTGGAGATGAAAAAACATCAAATGAATGTGAATGAGTTTGCAGAAACTGTCTGTGTATAAACTTTTACAATGAAATAAGTAAATAACTCCAACTTTTTGTCCAACACTAGGATTTAAAAGACACAGGGTTTATTTGTGGACTTTTTTTCCTGTTAGTTAGTAATAGTACATGCTGTACCACAACTGCTTTGGTTGAGACATGGCAATTATTGAAGGTAAATCAGACCATGAACACAATAAACAATATACCCACCAATCTGCTTAATGTGAGCAATTTTAAACAAGTTATGAGCTGTGGACACAAAGTTTACAGGGGTGGGAAATAGATGAGAATGAGAGAAGTTCATGTGTTGGATTAAGGCTAAATTTACCACTGCAATTCTCACGTGTAAAAATAGTCGAATGCAGCGTCAAAATCCTTAAGGAATCATTTTCTGAACTTGACATTTAAGATTCGATTAGATTCTTCTGTCTTTGTAATATTTAACAACATGTGTTTACATGCATAAATATTCAAATAAAGACCTGAATGGACTGTAAAATGTGACCGCATTGCTGTTGTGGTGTGGTCACTGAATGGTTTTGCACAATTTGACTAGTTTCTATGGTAACTGCATTAATTAATTACTTACTCATGGCATATTTAACTGCACATTGCTTCTCAAGTACTAGTTGAGTGAATGCATTGCATTTAAATAAATGAATGCATTTAATAAAACTGTAATAATAATAATGTATATTTCCCCTAAATTGTTCAAATGGTGGTGCCAAATACATTGTACACGCCCCCTGGTGGTCAACAGAGAACAGCTCTGTGGCCCCATTTTAAGAAAACTGGTTGCAGGGAAATAAATCAAATAGCTAGTGTAAATGAAATAAGTTTATTGTGTATTATAGATAGAGAATAGAAAATTTCAGCATAACAGCAGGGCTTTCATTAGTCACCCACTGTCCATACTAGTCATAAAAACACATCTGTACAGGCCTTCATAGGGGTTCATCACTGATGTGGATGAGCAGAGTGAAATGTATTGCACATTTTAAATGTTAAATCAACTGTAATGAATGCTAAAGCCAATAGTAATGATGTACATCAAGCTCTGGGCATTGTAAACTGTCAATATATTTGCATTGTGATTTGGTAAATGTCATATAAGATTCATTATGTTTAAATAAAATTAGAATTAAGATATGTGCTCTTGATCTCTTGCAGTATGTTGTGTGTGTGTAAAAGATATGCAGTTTAATATAATTTCACTATTTAGAAAATGTACCATTTGTTCATTTGGACTTTTTTGTGATTCTTTTCAGGTTACATTGTTATAACAGCAACTGAGCTGGTAGTGTCCCAATTCGCCTTGTTCTTCTTTATAGACTGTATCTGAAATCATCCCCTATACCCTCATTCACAAATCTGTATATTACTATGGTTTTATGCACCACTACAAACAGCTGTTCCCTCACATGTATGCACAACGGTTAAGGCAAAAATACACAAATTGGCAATGATCGCTTTAGAGATGTCAGGCGGATTTTCTGGGAAACCGCTTACTTTCATCAATCGTCTGTTTGCATTTACATCAATGAATAAAGGGAAGTGAGGCTACTACTATATGAAGTGGAAATAGCTTGAATCCACAGCAGTTGTACTTTGAATCAAAAGGAGTTTGCAAGCCAAAACAGAAAGTGACAGAACACGTGATAAAACACGAATCAACATAGTTTGCATAGCATCACATTTGCTGCATTAACTAGGTTTACAAAACAAAGTTTATTTTGGTAAGAATGCCAGTCTCTCAGTTAATGACTGCATTGGTCAATTTACCTATAAATGGTCAATTTACCTAGTTGCAACCTTTAGGTCTATGTGATACTGTTAACAATCATTAGGCTATGTTTAATGCTGCCTTCACATGCTATGGAATTGTAAACAAGTTTTATTTTTATAAAATGGACATAAACAGCCTCTCTAGTCATATTTACAACTGAGAAGCTCTGAGATAATTGTGATATTCGATTTTCCGAGTTGGGTGAGCCATAAACTTTTGTGTTTTCACAACACGTCATTAATCGCCCATATTGGCTGCATGGAGCGTAAAAAAAGCCACAGAAACCAAACGAAACTCGCATATTTTGCTGATTAATGCTGCTGAAAATGGTCAGTTATTGTCATATTTTGGGCTGTACTAATCGTTCGGGCCAGAAAAAACATTTGGAGTACTACAGACTGCCAATAGTTATAACAAATCAAGGAGAAGAGTGCAAAAGGAACAAAAATGCATCTGTGGTTGGCTAAACTAAATCAGGATTTCCAGGGCAAGAATCGTGACAACATTCCTGTTTGTTTCTATCATTACCGGTCAGGTGGGTGAAATATTAGGCTAACATCTTAATTAATACTGCTTGTCTGATCTTTACCACCTACTAACTTTAGTTTCAGTGTTGCCAAGTCTGCAGTTTTTGCTACTTTTACATTATTGCTGTGGGTTGTTTTTGATGTCCACGGGTTGAAGCGACTTTAACGCCATATTTAGCTCCTGAAATGCAAATTTACCAGGGGAACCCCGACAAAAACGTGTATTTTATCTTCCGGAATGCAAAATTTTAACGGGGGACCAATGGCAATTGGGTGGGTTTTGGTGTGAAAACCTGGCAAACCTGTTTAGTTTGTCAAAATATCACGCACTTCCCTGCATACTAAGTCCTTCTCTATATTATTTAGCAGCTTCCACAGTTTTTTTTTTTTCCATGGTTAAGAAAGCATAAATTAGCAGAACAACGTATTCAGTAGTACATTTACCGTGCAATCCGTGTTGTTTGCATCCGAGTATCGCCCATATGGCCGCGCATCTGGCTAACTGACCAAATTGTAAGTACAAATCCTCTATTCGTACTGTTAAAGGAGAAGTTCACTTCCAGAACAAAAAATTACAGATAATTTACTCACCCCCTTGTCATCCAAGCTGTTTGCGTCAGTTTTGAACTACCAAAATGCAGTTTAAATCCAGCTTCAAAGGGCTCCAAACGATTTCAGCCGAGGAAGAAGGGTCTTATCTAGTGAAACAATCGGTCTTTTTCAAAACAGATTGACAATTTATATACTTTTTAACCCCAAATGCTTGTCTTGTCTCGTCTCTGCGATGTGCATGCATAGTCTATGTAACCTGGGTCAATACAGTTAGGGTATGTCGAAAAACTCCCGTCTCGTTTTCTTCTTCAATGTCAAAAACGTCCTACATCGCTATTACCTTTTTTTGTAAAGGCCGTTTGACCTTCTTTGCATTGTCACTTTGTAAACACTGGGTCGGTACTTCTGCAGTGATTTAGGACGTTTTTGAACGAGATGGGAGTTTTTCGACATACCCTAACTGTATTGACCCGAAAAAAACAGAGTTCACACAGACCAAGACAAGACGAGCGTTTGAGGTTAAAAAGTATATAAACTGTCAGACTGTTTTGAAAATGACCAGTCGTTTTGCTAGATAAGACCCTTCTTCCTCGGCTGGAATCATTTAGAGCCATTTGAAGCTGCATTGAAACTACATTTT
>JAHKKF010505428.1:0-10874 GCA_019740295.1 Labeo calbasu
TAATAATAATAATAATAATAATAATAATAATAATAATAATGAAACAAAATAGCAACAAAAAATGAACAGAGCAAAAGTAAAAAGAAAAAAAAAAATATTGAAACCAAAAATAGAAATATTAAAAAATGGAAAAATTAGTAAAACAAAGAGCAAAAGTCAAACTTAAAACTAAATGATGATGATAATGATAATAATGATGATGATGATGCTAATAATAATAATAATAATAATAATAATAATAATAATAATAATAATAAAAACAAAAGTCAAACTTAAAAAAAAGAAAACAAAGGAAACTTATACTAAAAATGAAAGTGATTGAAACCGAAAATAGAAATATTGAAAAAATGTAAAAGTAAAGCAAAAAAGAGCAAAAAATAAAAATGACAAACAAAAATAAAACTAAATAAAATTAATCAAATTTATTAGTATAGAAATATTTAAATAACATCTGATTTAAAAATTCATGCATTTCAGAAATTAAAAGATCAGCTAAAAATGTACATTGTATTTATTTATTTATTTATTTTTTGTACATTTCTTGTGAACAAAGTCATTTATGTATGGAACAACAACATAAGGTCGACTAAATGATGACAGAATGATCATTTTTGTGGTAAAATGTGATGAACAAACATGTTGACGGATGTATAGACACTCAAAAGTCCCTTTCTCCAGCAAGAAAAAGAAAACGCTGCTTAAGTGATTAGTAAGAAATCAATAAGAGAGAATTTGAGCAAACAGACAAATGGATGTTATATTAATATTATTGCTAATGTCATTTTCATTCTATGTTGCAATAAATTTACTTCTATATTCAATTTTTATTACGTTTATTTTGTAACAAGTTGTGTAAGAACTGGGTTTCTTCACTGTACGGAGGGTATTTTGTGATAATGTCTGACTGTACATTGTCTCTTACATACGTGAAGCAGTGATTTAGAAATGCGTTTCATATGTGACATATAAAAGATCCAGTTTTCTTTGTTCCCGGAAGAAAAGCGACGCTGAACGTTTTCCTCTGATCCGGGGAGCGAGGGGAGCAAATATCTGATTAACATTCAGCCGTACTTTATCTAAGCAGAATACATCATCACGTTTGGCACCGGACCCAATCAGACCATTGAGAAGCTTCCATGAGCCAGATTTATTCAAGCGCTGCCAGAAACGGCCCCGTCCGCGGGGAGCTCTGATTGGTCCTCCATTTATATCGCGCCGACCCACAATGCATTCTCTCTCGCTCCCGTTCTACAGTTCAATCTGCGTCCACATTCAGTCTGAATCCAAATCAGCTTCCTGTGTTTCTTTATTAAAGGGACAATTAGGAGCACAGCGGATCTGGAAAACAAGCCTTCCTGTTTTCTTGTTATTGTCGTGGAGAGTAAGATTCAATCCATAACATCATCAGAGCGTAACAAGTAAAACTTCCAATTTTATTAGAGTCTCCTGCTTTGAATGACACTGCAAAAATGTTTTTACACAAAGCACATTAATGGGCTATTTTAAAGTTTTACCTAGGAAAATATTTTTTTATTTTTTAAGTTTTTATTAAATATCAATTTGAATGATTGTACGTCTTTTTTTTTTTCTTCTTCTTTTTTTTTCTTAGTTAACACAAAAAATATTTCAAATACTGAAAATTACCGAAAAATACCTAATTTTTTTTAAATCTTTGTTCATGTAGACATTTACTACTGATAAAATAATACAATTATATATTTTATTATAAATTATATAAATTAATTCTATACATTTTTCTCATTTAATTATATTTATTAAAGTTTATAAGTTATTGGTTTTTATTAAATATCACTTTGAATGATTGTATATCCCTTTTTCCCCTTTTTTTTTATTAGTTAACATAAAAAATACTTATTAAAATATTTAAAATACTGAAAATTCCTTATTACCGAAAAATACCTAATTTATTAATCTTTGTTCATGTTCACATTTACTAATTATAAAATAATACAATTATATATTTTATTATAAATTATATAAATTAATTATATCAATTATATACATTTTCTCCTGGGAAAATGAGTTTTTATTAAATATAATTTTGAATGATTTGCATATTTTTTTAAATATTATTTTTATGTTAAATACTTATTAAAAAAATTTGAAATACTCAATGAAATGGCTTATTACCTAAAGATACTTAATTTATTAACCTTAGCTTATGTTCACATTTACTAATAATACAAACAATAAAATTATATATGTAATTATGTAAATTACTACAATTTTATTATTTATTAAATATAAAAGTTATATCTGTTAATATTTAATGGAAAAAATAGTTTGAACAAACTAGGGTTGTACAGTATTTTTTTTTACACATTTTCTAATTATAAAAATAATACAATTATATATTAATGTAAATAATTACAATTTTATTTATTAAATATAGAAGTTGTAGCTGTTAATATTATTTAATGGAAAAATAAGTTTGTAAAAATATTGTACAATTATTGTATGCAATTCATTGAAGCAGTGTTTCTCATGGGAAAATATTTTTTATTAAATATCAATTTGAATGAGTGTATCTTTTTTTATTCACTTTTATTTTTTGTATTTTATATTATTTTATATTAATTTTGAGTTTTCTATGAAAATAGCCTTTGTTGATATGGTGTAAATATAAGTACATTAATGGACCTTTTTAAAGTTTCTCCTGGGAAAATGTTTGAATTTTTATTAAATATCAATTTGAACGATTGTATATAATTTTTATTCTTTTTATTTTATTTTATTTTATTTTATTTTGTATTTTATATTATTTGTTTTTAGTTGACTGCATTAGTTAACATATAAAAATACTTAAATATTTTAAATACTAAAAAAGCTTATTACTTATAGATAATTATTAAAATACAATTATATATTTATTAATTATATAAATTATTAATTTTATTATTTATTAGTTGTATCTGTTATTATTATTTAATGGAAAAAAATAGTTTTAAAAAATGTTGTACAATTATTGTATGCGATTCACTGAAGCACTTTTCTATGAAAATAGCCTTTGATGTTGATATGGTGTAAAATGATAAATTTAAAACAGTTTTAATGACAAAAATATTTAATGTATCATTTAACTTACAGTGAAATACTGATACTGCAAAAATATTATTCAAAGTGCATTAATGGACCTTTTTAAAGTTTCTCCTGGGAAAATATTTGAATTTTTATTAAATATCAATTTGAATGATTGTATATAATTTTTATTCATTTATTTTATTTTGTGTTTTATATTATTTGTTTTTAGTGGACTGCATTCGTTAACATATAAAAATATTTAAGAAATATTTTAAATACTAAAAAAGTTTATTACTTATAAATAATTATTAAAATACAATTATATATTTATTAATTATATAAATTATTAATTTTATTATTGATTAAAATTGTATCTGTTATTATTTAATGTAAAAAATAGTTTTTAAAAATATTACAATTACTTCAGTGCAATTCACTCAAGCACATTTTCTATGAAAATAGCCTTTGTTGATATGGTGTAAAATGATACACATAAAACCGACAAATTTTACATATAAATACATTTAAAACCGTTTTAATGACACATATTCAGAATGTATCATTGAACTTACAGTCTGCAAAGGAGTGGAAAAATATGTTCAAATACTCAGTTTAATATCAAAGGACGTTACATAAACACAAGTTTATAAACAAATATGCTTTTTTCACCACAAAATGTTTTTTTTTCTGTAGTAAAACACTCACAGATGTAGATGAAAACATCAGCCTCATGTTTGCATTTATACTGTCATTGTTCATAATTCTAACCTTGAAATCAGGATTAGGCATCAAATAATGTTGTACATGCGAAAACGGCTGAGAATTGAACAAGTCTTCATAATCTGGCTCAGATGAAGACAGGAATGTGTTTGTGGTGTTTTTCTGCTGATTAAAGGAGAATACGAGACCGTTTCACCACACACATGATCTTTAAGGGCAAAAATGCTATGAAATGCATCATGTTTTGTTGAAAGTGTGACATGCTTGAGCAAAACGGATACTGTTTTTAGAACCAGCGTCATGAAATGAGTAAGAAATGCATTTGATTGGACGCTAAATACGATGCATGCTGTGTTTTAGGACTATCACGGATCTCCCGTGTCCTCGTGTGATTTTTAGGACGGGATGTACGCGAGTCTCTCCTTCACATGAGGTCAGTGTGTCTGTGGCCGGTAAATGACTGCCGTGCCGTGAGTGTATTCGCTTCATTTGCTGTTGTCCAAACATCTGTCTGTCTCTCTCTCTTTCTCCCTGCAGGTTTGTGTTTATGGCATTAGTGCTGTCTCACATGGCTGTACTTCACAAGGAGGATATGTGTAATTATATTAAACATGCTCCATCTACTAACCCCCCGCACACACACACACACGTTTTCTGCACTGCCTGGATAAGCAACTCGCCCCAGTGCCCCTCTCTCACTCGCTTTCTCTCTCTCTCGCTCGCCCCCGCCACACCTCTGCACCCGTGTCATGGTCATGACAGAGATTTACTGTATGTTGGTTCTGTTTTCAAGAGCTTTCTTAATGTTCTTATGTGAAATATTGAGATTTTAGTGTATTTTATAGTAATATTTTGACTAATTGAGTTATTACAGTTTAATATATATTTGTTTTATACATTTAAAATATGCTTATACACTTAGTCAAGTTTTTGAACAGTAAGTTTTTTAATGTTTTTAAACATTTAAGACTTTTTTGCTCACCAAGCCTGCATTTATTTGATCCAAAATACAGCAAAAGCTGTAATATTGTGAAATATTTTTACTATTTAAAATAACTGCTTTATTATTGAATATATTATAAAATGTAATTTATTTCTGCGATCAAAAGCTGAATTTTCAGCACCATTACTCCAGTCTTCAGTGTCACGTGATCCTTCAGAAATCATTCTAATATGCTGATTTGCTGCATAAAAAAAAAAAAAAAAAGAAAAAAAAATTATTATCATCATCATCATCATCATCATCAATATTTTCTTTGAATAGAAAGATTAAAGATCAGCATTTATCTGAAATAAAAAGCTTTTGTTGCATTATACACTATAACATTCAAAAGCTTGGAGTCAATAAAATTTAAGAAATGTAAGAAATTATAGAAATTAATACTTATTTATTTTATTTTATTTCTTTTCTGTTTTTTGAGCAACAAAACAGATATTAGAATGATTTCTGAAGTATTATGTGACTGGAGTAATGATGCAAAAAATTCTGTTGTTAAATCACAGTAATAAATTACATTTTAAAATATATCAAAATAGAAAACTTTTTTTAAAATCGTAAAATAAATAACAAAATAAATGTTATATATCAAATATAAAATATATAAAATAGATTTTAAATATCAGGGAAATGTCCTTTTATAGAATATTTTGTTAAAGCAGTTAAACTTAGAAAAATGTTTGGCAACCTGGTAAACTGAATTCGGGACAGTTTACAATGTGCAAAAAAGAAAACAACTTAGTCTTTGACAAATTCTTCTATGGAACATTCAGAAAACTTGCCTCAGAGAGAGGTTTAACTCTAGTTGCCTGTCTGTCTAATTTCTGTACATGTACAATATTTTATACTGTGATTAAGGGCTAATTAGAGTGCAACAAGACCTAAAATCAATATACAGAACCGGGATCTTTTGTTATATGTAATATGAGGGGTTATATAAAGTTAATGAAAGTCTGAGGTGTGTGTGTGAGACGTTGAGCTGGAAACATAATTCAGGAACTCAATGCACTGTAATGCCAGCTGAGACCCACAGCCGTCTCTCTCTCTCTCTCTCTCTCTCTGTCTGTCTCTGTGTCTCTTTCTCGCTGTTTCAAGGCTGTAGGCCGTGCAGAAACTCTCTTCTGTTCCCACTCATGTTTTCTGCGCTCGCTGATGTCTCTGCTCTCATTGTGAGGTTCTCTCTCTCTCTGTAATACGGGGTTGTCGTTCAGCCGTGACCTCACTGACCTTTCAAATAAAGAGTCAGAGAACCAATCTGGAGTCTGTTTCTTCTGCTCTAGATTATTTGGGAGATTGAGTTTTTGCAGCGTTACGATTGTGGACTGATGATGTCACAGCTCGGCTTTGACATCATCTGTTGCCAAATCCTACATAGACAGCACCCTTCTAAGGGAACGCACTGTGGAAGTGGAAATGAACATGAATATTGGGTGAAATGGTCTTTTTTTTTTTTTAAATTGGATTTATTTTCATAACTTTTAAAGTCTAAATTTGTACCTTAAATGTAATGCAAGTTGCTTTGGATAAAATGTCTGCCAAATGCATAAATGTAAGTTTATTATTTTTGTTTATTTTGCAGATAGATGTTTACGGTCATCAGCGAGGAATGAGACAGATCCACCTGCAGAAAATATGATCTTGCAAGGTAAGTTGGTTCATATTGGGAACAATAGTCATACGATTTAATTGAATGTCAAATTATTGAAATTTCAAAATATGCTTGACAAACTAATTTACAGCAACATAATAGTGACAAATCAGATGCTTTATTATTAAAAGGCGCAAAAACCCTTGGTCAAAAAAAAAAAAAAAAAACGACAACAAAAAACAACTTGAAACGCTTGAAATAAATTAAAACTTAATTTAAAAAACATTAACAAAAATGTATTAAATTAAATATTAAATTAAATATTAAAATACTTCTCATTTGTTTAGTTTAACTTACTACTTTAAGTATTAAAATAACTCTCTTAATCATTTAAAAACCTAAAAGAAAATGTATTAATGAAATATTAAAATATATTTCAGCTCATTTCTCATTTGTTTTAACTTGCTACTTTAAGTACTAAAATAACTAAAATAAACAAAAAATACAAACTATTGACATAATAAAAATCACAAAACCCCCTCAAAATTGCATTTAAAAACAAAAAAAGTATTAAATTAAATTAAAATTTCAGCTCATTTCTCATTTTAGTTTAACTTACTACTTTAAGTACTAAAAAACTAAAGCAAACAAAGCAATACAAAAAATGAAAATTGTACTGACAATAAAAATGACAAAACTCAAAATTACATTTAAAAACATTTCAAAATGTATTAAATGAAATATTTAAAATATTTCAACTTATTTCTCATTTGTTAGTACTAAGTACTAAAATAATTAAAACACGAAATAAAACAAAAAATGCAAACTGTGCTGATAAATTACAAAAACCGCAATTACATTCAAAACAAAGTATTAAATAAAATATTAAAATGTCGGCTCATTTCTCATTTTAGTTTAACTTACTATAAGTACTAAAATAACTAAAACAAATGAAACAACCAAAAATCCAAACTACTGACAAAAATTACAAAACCTCAATTACGTTTAAAAGCATAAAAAATGTATTAAATGAAATTTTAAAGTCAGCTCATTTCTCATTTGTTTAGTTTAACTTACTACAAGTACTAAAATAAAAACAACAAAAAAAGACTATATTGACAATGAAAATGACAAAAACCACAAAATTACTGAAACTAAAATCCAAGAGAAAGTCAATTAAAATTTATTTCAAATAATTAACAAAAACTTTAAAGGCATATCAATGCTACTAAAATAACACTGGGTCCGGTCGATGTGCATGTTTAGTAGAGCAAAAGCTGGTGGTGGCTGCTGATTGGCTCATTTCTTTGGAAGGCGGGGCTTATTCTTCTAGAGCCGCCATATTTGGGCATTCCTCTTTCTCCTATTAATTGTAATAGCAGTGTTCTGTCTCGGCTATATGGAGTCTCTGTTTTCACTTAAAGCACACTGTAGTGCATTGAATGTAGCATCTGTCTCTGTCTTTCATGTTGTAGACAGCTGCAGAAATGGATGCTACAACAGTCTGCCAGACTCCGAGACTGTAAGAGGAACAAACCCACCCACCGCTGGGACTGTGAGCTTCACACCTGTGAGTGTGTGTGTGTGTGTGGATATGATTTCAGTCTTTTCCCCTCAACTCTTGGTAACTACAGACCTGAGCTCTGCTGTGACTCGAGAGCTGCTCTTGTCTTACGTCTCATCTGGTCTCTTCTCTTCTCATCTTGTGTTTTCTCATTGAGTTTCTCTCCTCGTGTTTTCTCTCTCTCTCTCTGTATACCGCAGGGACTCGTGCCATGCTGTGTTGGGTGGCACCCGTGTGCCCTCGTCTGCTGACTCCTACACTTCCATTGTGAGATTTATGCTAAATATGCATATCTTAATTGCATTATTCAAAATAATTAGCTAATATATTTTTGCATAATGACAAGGTAAGCAAATAGTGTCTCTGTGCTCTGTGTGCTGTGGCTGGGAAACTTTGCAAAATTAATAGACTCCCAAAATTACTAATTACCTCGTTTTTCCCAGCGTTTCAGAGAGGACTCGTTTTCTCCTGAGTGCTGCAGCTAAAGATCTTCACACACTGTGTGTGTGTGTGTGTGGCAGTAATTTATCTACAGCCTGTGTGAATATAATGCATTCTAATATCAATGCATTCTTTTATAATGCCTTATAATGCCACTTTATAATCATGCTTGTATTTTTTCTTTAAATCATTGTAAACAGTTATAAAACATTAGAACATACCTATTTTTGGCTACACCTTTTGTACCATAATGCATTATATCATCATAAAACCTTTTTTTTTGTTTCATTAGTGAATTATAATGCATTATAATCTTATGACCATGAATATATAAGCATGGCAATTCATTATAACCATCATAAATACCCATTTTTTAAAAATGTCATAAAATGCATTATAATGCACTTTACTCTTTAAACATGAATGTGTATTATAATGCATCATAACTCTAATAAAGTACCTTTTTTTGACTGCACCTTATATAGTATAATGCATTATATAATGTCATAACATTTTTAATGTGTTTTATGAATTCATTATGGTGCATTATACTATTTAGCTCTGTATTTAACCACTGAAATGCATTATAACTGCTATTGCATGCACCTGTTTTTGACTACACCTTTATGTAGTATTATGCATTATATCATTATATGCACTTTTTTGATGCATTAAATTTTTAATGTATGATAATATGTCCTAAATGCCATTTTTAAGAAATGCAAAAAGGGTTTTATGAAATGCATTTTACTCTAAACATAAATATATAAGCAGTTAATGTACAGCTGTTATTACATGTACTTATTTTTGGCTACACTTTTATAGAGTATGATGCATTATAACATCATAAATACCCATTTTAATGCATTTAATGAAATGCATTATTCATTTTGTGAAATGCATTATAATGCAAGACTGCACCTTTAAAAAGTATAATGCATTATAGCATAATAAATACCCATTTCATTAAATGCATTATAATAAATGCATTTTGTTAAATGCATTATTAATGCGTTTCATAAAGTGCAGTATAATGCAAGACTACACCGTTATATAATATAATGCATTATAACATAACATAGCATTTTTAATGTTTCATCATAGTGAATTATAATGCCTTATACTCTATTATTGGTATAAGCATGTATATAAAAGTATTATAATGCATTCTAACTTATGAACCTATTTTTAGCTACACCTTTATGTAGTGTATTGCATTGTAACATTATAAATACCCATTTATTTATTAAATGCATATAACATTATAATGCATTATAACTGTTATTACACATACCTATGTTTGGCTGGACGGTTATAAATTATAATGCATTATGATACATCCATTTTTAATGTGTTTCCTGAAATGCTTTATAATGCATTATACTCTTAATTGCTATAGCCATGAATATGTAAGCGTTATAATGCATTATAACTGTTGCTGATGCACAGTACGTGCTGCACAATGATATCAATTAATCTTACTCTAGATAATGAATATTTTCTTTATTTGTGGAAAGTAGTGAACACTTATCTTCCTGAAGATGAACTGGCCTCTCCAGTCGAGTGCATTATTTAAACTCGAGCTTTTAAAGCACAAACGTGGTTTTCTTACCGCACCATAATCACAGTAATTAATAGAGCGCTTTCAGTATCTCTGACTATCAGGTGCTGGTCGTTCATCAGCGCGGCGTTAATGAACGTTTGGGCTGGAGGTTCCCAGGCTTTAAGGCTTTGTGGAGTTCCTCATTTCCTGCTGTTCTAGTAAAACTCCTTTTTTTGTAAAGGATTCAGATGGCTTTACTCGTACTCTAATATGTCTGACTGTAATTTCATTACATATTAAACAGGACTGATTGATTGTAATGGAAGATCAATCAAAACGTTTTACAGACAGAAGAAAACCAAACTGATAGATGTGGCTTTGAAGATGAAGACTGTAACTAGTTTCTAATGTGTGCCGAGTTGTTGTCAGTGGGTTGCTGTGTTATGGGTGGTTGCTAGGGTGTTGCTATGCAGTTTCTAAAGTGTTAGTTATTTTTAACATGTTTCTAGAGAGTTGTGGGTGGTTGCCAGAGCATTGCTATGTATTTAACATGTTTAGAATAGTTGGTAGAAGGTGTCTAGGGTGTTGTTTTTGGTTGCCAAGGCATTGCTATGCGTGTGCAGAATAGATGGTAGCAAGTTTTTAGGGTGTTATTGGTGGTTGTCAGGGTGTTGCTATGCATTTAAGGTATTCAGAATAGTTGGTAGCAAGTTTTTAGGGTATTAATGGTGGTTGCCAGGGTATTGCTGTGCATTTAAGGTGTTCAGAATAGTTGGTAGCAGGTTTCTATGGTGTTATTTGTGGTTGCCAAGGTGTTGCTATGCATTTAATTTATTCAGAATAGTTGGTAGCAGGTTTCTAGGGTGTTATTGGTGGATACCAAGGTGTTGCTATGCATTTAAGGTATTCAGAATAGTTGGTAGCAGGTTTTTAGAGTGTTGTTGGTGGTTGCCAGGGTGTTGCTATGCATTTAAGGTGT
>JAHKKF010505433.1:0-11528 GCA_019740295.1 Labeo calbasu
TTGTATGAAAAACAGTAGTCTAAATACATTTAGTATAAATGCATAAACGGTATTTAATCACAAAAAATACTGGAATTATATTCCATTACTCCTCTATAAATACATTTGTGACCCTGGATCACAAAACCAGTCATAAGGGTCAATTTTTCTAAATTGAGATTTATATATAATCTGAATGCTGAATAGATAAGCTTTCCATTGATGTATGGATAGGACAATATTTGGTCGAGATACAACTATTTTAAAAAAACTGGAATCTGAGGGTGCAAAAAAATCTAAATATTGAAAAAATTGCCTTTAAAGTTGTCCAAATAAAATCCTTAACAATGTATATTACTAATTAAAAATTAAGTTTTCATATATTTACAGTAGGAATTTTACAAAATATCTTCACAGAACATGATCTTTACTTAATTTCCTAATGATTTTTGCCATAAAAGAAAAATCAATAATTTTGACCCATGGCTATTGCTACAAATATACCCCAGCGACTTAAGACTGGTTTTGTGGTCCAGGGTCACATTTAATACATGGCTACATTAATAATGTAATCAAATTCGGTACAAATATACCCACATTTCTGACACAATACCACTGCGCAGTTAGTGTTACCACAGTAAATCTATGGTAAATGATGGTGATTTTTAGATTAAAAAGCCTTCTGACTGTATCGTTGCACACAGTGTTTCTCTTGTTTGTCAGGCATATAAATATTATATCGACCATTTATCGAACTCTTGTTATCTTTTATCAAGGAAATGTATATAGTGCGATAATTATCGTTATCGATTTATCACCCAGCCCTATATATATATATATATATATATAAATATATATATATACTTCATATTTTATTAGTATGATGCATTTTAGTATATTTTATTAGATGTTTTCACAATGATGGTTTTATAATAGTTGTAATATTATAAAAATGACTTTAAATAGTCATTTTACAGTATTTATAACATAAATTATTAATGTAAACCACTGCTAGATTGATGTCTTTGACTAACTGTTTGAGATTGACACCTTGTCAAGTTAAAACAATTCAGCCTTTAAATATGTTATCTCCAGACATGCATCTTTTTTCCATTCTGTTGAGCTTCATGGATTTTTTTAAACGCAAGAATGCATCATATGTGAACCAGCCTTTACACGCCCTTTACTAATCATGTGTAAAATATTTCAGCACATGTAAGTGTCTGTTGATTTTATCTGTGTCTGTAGATAACAGTCTCCAGTAGGGTAGACTGGATAACATGACACCTCTCACTAACAGGCCCTCATTCACCTACATCATCACTTGCACTTTTTCTGGGCTCTTACACTTTATATGGGCAGCTTATTATCTTAACCTTATCGCAATGATGGCATGTGTTACCTCTTTAGCATCCTGTGTGTGATCCAGTCTCAGCGAGTAGAGAACATCCTTCCCTCCCAGGAAAAGCCTGTCGTGATATTCATCCAAAAACACAGCCGACAAGTGGAGATCTCCATGGAAACCATTAAAAATGGAGGTACGGTTTGTGGCCAACAGATCTGTGGGAGCGGTAGAGAGAGAAAGAGATATGAATTAGGAATGACACGACAATGAACACCACATTTCAACTGAAAAATGACAATAAATCTGTCTCAACTAGTCAAAGCAGATTGACTTTATGAACTGTGATGAGGTGCAGAAAGAGGACACTCGTCTTAAATCCACAACAGCAGGAGAAGCACTTTTGTGGAATGTGACTGGAGTTCTCTGAGAACTAAACCACTCTTTATCTGTTTCTCTTGTTGTCAATTATATTTAATTATGCTTTATTGGCGTGACTATTTGTTAAGTGCTGCAAGTCAAATATTACTGATTGCAAGTTTACATCAGTTTGTTTTCCAACAGAGGCATTTTAACCAAACTTGGCAAGTGACTTTTTGAAGACTTTTGCTTTCAGCTGAACCTGTTTACAACTCCAATGTATCCCAAATGTTTCCAAGAATGTTTAAGAGAAGTGAAGAATTTAACTACACTGTGAAATATGCAAATGCATATTTTCCAGTTTACTAAATATTTTGAGTCTCAAAAAATAAATCTTTTCTTGAAACGACATAAAAATCCTTGTCAGACCAACAAAATTGTACCAAATGTTGTCCAGACTAGTCAAACAGTTGTCTGAACAAAGAATTTCATATTGTTGAAATGTTAAGGCTTTGTGAGTTCCCAGCATGCTTTGCAGCATGAATAAATTACGCAGTTACTGTTATAGGATTATTGTTTTGGTGTTTGCTGACTTAATTTGAACTTTCTGTTTTGGTTCTGTCATAATTGTTAGTTATCTGTTGCACTGTCATGTAAAGAGCTCATCTTTTTAACATTTGTTTATTGCAACCGTTCTTGAGGTTTGTGTGTCTAGTTTTAAGGCCTAGAGTACGTTCAACAACTCATATCTGTTTGCTGGATGTCTTAGACTTGTAAGATGTTTTACCAACAAAGACAAAGACAATGTTGTCTACATATTAGACTAAGCCATCCATTAAGGTTTCTATAACAATTCATTGTCTGTCATTTGTAAATAAAAAATTTATATCTAAAAAATAAATTTATGATACAGAAATAAATTAATTACCTCAACGATAGTAATTGTTGTTTCAGTTGCTGTGACAAGACTCTTTCAATTAGTAAAATAAGACAAACAGCATTGCATGAACAAACCAATTTATGTTGGCGAAACAAAGTATCTTTAACAAAACCTAAAAAACTATTGTTGAGAGAACTCAAAAGTCTTACTGCATCAAGTTGCCTTAGTTTTTAAGTTTTCTCAACTATTTTTTTTACAGTGTAGTGTAACACTGTCATACACCCTCGATTTATGGTTTTATTTTGTAGAAAACATGAAACACTAAAGATACTTTAATATGTTATGTGGTTTATTAGACAGCTGACGAACACAGAGTAGCGTTATAACAACTTTTAACACACTCCAATGTATCTAGTATGATAAAACAGCGCTGCTATACCTCACGCGCACATGAGCAGAAAAAGCGGAAGTGGTCGACGGTGGCATAATAAAAGTTCGTTGCTTTCGAGACGTGTCTTACACTCATTTCCCCTTAATCAATCGCCCCAGCGTCCTCGTTTCGCTTCCACAGCTTTCAGCCCCACCCTGCTTCATACTACTGTGATGTTAATAAATCTTTAACACATTAGCTTATCTATGAACATGAGTATCGTCGGATTCACACTCAATCAAAGCATCATCAAAGTATACCTTTGTTTCTTTGTTTGTTTAGAATATGCGCCCTCTAACGGCGAAAATTACATACTGTGCTTTTAAACACTGAGATATAACTAGCAAATACATTTCTACAACATAATTTGTACAGTGAAATGTTACTTTGCATGAAAGCAACAATGCTCTATTACCAAACTACGCAGTCAGAATGCATCTGATGTTTAATACACAGTAACGTGGGGAAGGATTTTGAAACGATGATGTCTATATTTTACAATTCTGAGAAAAAAGTCAGAATTGTGAGATACAAACATGTAATTCTGATAAATATTTCTCACAACTGCAAGTTCATATCCCGCAATTCTTTTGCTTTATATCTCACATTTCTGACTTTATAACTCGCAATTGTGAGTTTTTTTTCCTCGCAATTGAGTGACATAAACTCACATTTGCAAGTTATAAAGTCAGAATTGTGAGATATAAACTCACATTTTTGACTTTTTCTCAGAATTGCATGATATAAACTCACAATTGAGAGAAACAAAGTTTTTGGACTTTTGAACACACAATTTTGAGTTATTAACTCAGATGTGGACTTTATAACTCACAATTCTAAGAAAAAAAATTCTAAATTATGAGATACAAACGCAATTCTGGGAAAAAATTCTCGCAATTCATGTCCCACAGTTTTTGCAATTCTGTCTTCATAACTCGCAATTCTGTAAATTGTAGATTGTATTTTATTAGTGGTGGAAACGTGCTTCCATACTAAAGTGAGCTCAAGGTACTGTATTACAGTAGATCATTTTCAGTGTGTGTTTGTGTAAGAAGTATGTACAAATCAAATGTGTAAAAAGAAATCAAAGAACTATAAACTAAATCTAAATGAAGACACCATAGACTTCTATTGTTTTTCAAAAAGCTCATTATTAAAGCTCACTACAGATAAGCCAAAACCCTGAAAAAAAAAAACTTTTAGAATTCAATACAACTTTATTTTTCCTTCAGTTTTTCCTCATATTTTGCCCATTTTAAACTACATAGATAAGCACTGAACACACACACACACACCCACAAACACATTCTCTTGTTATCTTTCTCTAGTACCGCTCCAGACTCCCTCCACATTCCCCTCATATAATGTGCGGTTGGACAGAAAAGTGGAGAAAGAGCTGCTGAAGGAGGAATGAGGCCTCGTTGAGAGGGTGGCACGCGTCTAAAGCCGCTAATGGGGCGCCGATGAAAAGAGCACAAACAGAAGCCAAAGAGCGAAGCCAAATGTTAAACCACATTTATAAAAACACACACACATGCACCAACAACATTCACAATCCACTCCTCTATACAAATCAATTAAAACTCTTTCTCAGCCATTTAAGGAGTTTACCAAAATGTTTTTGCATTTAACAATCATTGGCAAAGAGGTTAAAATATATGCTGGGGTTTGACATGGTGTGAGGTTTTTTGATATAAACCTCAAATAAACTCACAAGCTGAACAAAAGAGAGAGTTTTGTTCTTTTCTTTATTAGAGTGATCTTGCGTGCAAGTTTCACAATGATATAAAAACTTTTAAGGGTTTGGTTTCCAGAGAACAGACTCCAAACAGTGAAATACTTTCCTTCTTATACAAAGGAGCATACATATACAGTCACAGATCACTGCTATTTGTCATTTAACGGATGCGTTTTATCTGGCGGATACGTATAGGAACTGTAATTGCAATGAACCCCTGAGGTACCTGCGGTTTAGTGCTCTACTCAAGAGCACAATGGTGGCAGATGATCTCAGTAAGTCATGAATCAACCCAGTGTCCCCCATAAACAAACGCATATGAAGACAATTACCGGTAAATAAAACAGAAACATATACATCTGAAGATATTTAGCGTTGCAACTTTGCATTCATTTTCCTTCCTTCCTCCATAAGGAATGATTTCAGTTTAGATTCTCACTAATCATTCTAGTTCCTTCATGATTTTATCAAAAGTTTGTATTATTTATTTCTTTATTTTTTTGAGGCAGCATAAAAATTCCAGACTTGGAAAAGTGTTATATTTAATTTTAAATTTGATATATTTACTTTTTTAAATGGAGTCTCTTATGCTCATCAACACTGTAAAAAACAATTTGTTGAGTCAACTTAAAAAAATGTGTTACCCGGGTGCCTTAAAATTTTAAGTTTAGTCAGCTCAATAAAGTTTAGTCGACTTGAAATGTTAAGTTGTACTAAGTGACAACTTAGATATTTGAGTTGATTCAACTAAGGCAGCTGGGTAACTTACCTAGCTTTTAAGTAACAAACCAAATTTCTTGTTAAGTCAACTCAAATATCTAAGTAGTCACTTTCAAGTTGACTAAACTTATTTGAGTTGACTGAACTTAAAATTTTAAGGCAGTAGAGTAACAAATTATTTTAAGTTGACTGAAATTGTGTTGTTTTGTTTTTTACAGTGAATGCTATATTTATTTGAAAAACTAATATTGTAAAATATTATTGCAATTACTAATATTGGATTCCTATTTTAAAATACTTTAAAATATAATGTGTTTCTGTGACGCAGAGCTGAATTTTCATCAGCCATTATTTTAGTTTTCAGTGTCACCTGATCCTTCAGTAATCATTCTAATATGCTGATTTATTATCGGTGTTGAAACCGTTGTTCTCCTTAATATTTTTTTTGGAACTTGTGATACATTTTTTCTTTGATTCTTTGATTAATAAAAGGTATTTTATTATTATTATAGAAGCATTTATTCAAAACAGAATTTGTTTCTAACAATCTTTACTATTACTTTTAATCTATTTAACACATTCTTGCTGAATAATAGTATTAATTTCTTTAAAAAAAATAATAAAAAAAAGATTTCCCAACACTGTTTACTAAGCCGGCTCATAAGAGCCATATGTTCAAGACTCGATTGGACTACGCTTTATGGTTTTCATTTACAAAGCCTTTCATTAAATAAACGGTTACAATTCACACTGTATGGTTTTGATTCACTAATAAGAAACAACTCATCAAACCATTCGCTCGGGATTTGCTTAGTCACAGGTTGACAACAGCGCTTTGAAACTCTTATTTATTTTAGAACAGTGTTCTAATCACATTACAGATGACCAGAAGAGGACGTGCAAGAAACATGACCAGATTTTACGTGCTGTAAATGCCACCTGCTCCTAGGTGAACATGTTTCACACACATAAACACACTTACAGAGTATGGTGTAAATTACACAGGTAGTCTGGACTCTTTCCCATAGCTGTGTAAATAATCTGCTCTCTTAAAATAACAGTTCACAATCACCAATTTAACAACATTAACTGTGATAAAATAACAACTTGAGACTACACAGAGGTTTGAGTTGGCAAGCACACACATGCAGAGTTTCGGTCATCCTTCAGTAAGAGGCTGTATGTGTGCCAGTAGATGTGTAACACTTTGGAAAAGAGCTAAAAATGTAGTACTGGTGTCAGAATAAATGACACAGTTACAAACAAGTGCTCAGGGTTTGCCTGGTTAGCACAGGCCAGTTATAAGATGTCGTAACTTCATCTGCTGACAAATCATCTTTTAGTAAGATGAATGGGAATGCTAATGAACGTTTCCTCCAGGTATTACAGGCTTCCTTGGTTATAAAACTCACAGACACACCCGATGAAGATAAACAAACCCTATGATCCTCAAATCACTCAGCGTATAATCACATCTGTCGTGTGCGAGATCACTAAGAAAAAGAGGAGGATGAAAAGATGAGAAAGGCTAAATAAATGCAAACCAGAGTTTGTAGGGTGTGTTGGAATTGCAGTGACATTATGCTGTAGACACAGCATAGAAAATTTATACCCTTACTCTCTTTTTCTCCTAAACTCTTTTTCTTACATCAGTAGGCTTTCTGCACAGTGGCAAGCCACCAACTTTCTAAACAACCATTAATAACACACACATGCTTGCTGGCATCTGGCCTACCTTTTAGATTTTCGCTTACTGGTAATGAAGTAAATGTAAATGGAAGAAGGAAGAGGTCTTGCGTTAGAGCCGACTGGGCTGTTTGCCTTAAGGATTGCATTTATTCTCATTTTTTTTCTAAAGGGTCGTGTGTCTGCATGTGATTAAGAGAGAGATAAAAAGATAAAAAGTGAGAAAGGAAGTATGAATATGTAATATACGAATACATAACCCTTGGGAGAAAACATGTCCACACAGGAAGTTAATCATGTTCTCCGCTCTAGTGTAGACAGATACATTAATATATAACTTGAATGTACTTTATCATGCATATGTGTGTACGTGTATGTGTGTGTGTATCAGTATCAGGTTGATCTTTTAAGGGCTTCAGGCTGATTCTGTCAGCAGTTATGTGGTGGAACTAATTGATTACTGGCTGGTGCGGCGAGCAGCAGGGGAGACCGTTCACAGAATTGAACTTCGACAGGAAGATCTCATGGTGTCTTCCCCAGGCACTGAGAATACACAATGTTAGGAACTGCACACACACACATAAAAATGCACTGCCAGAAATTGCCCTTCTCAGATAACAAATTTAATTAGACTACGTCAACATTTCACAGCAGGTTTAGACTTAAACAGTCCAAGTCATCTAAAATTCACTGATTCAAAATTCATTTTCATTAACGTACACGAAACACACTTTCACTACACGGTTTTACAATATACAATAACTAATGCTCAAAAGTTTGGGGTATGATTTTTTTAAATATTTTTGAAAGACATCTCTTATAAGCACCAAGGTGACATTTATTTAATCATAAATACAATAAAAATGGTAATATTGTAAAAATGTAATGTAATTTATTCCTGCAATGACAGTCTTCAGTGTCACTTCAGTCCACAAGACAAAATAATAGCTGAATTTATAAAAATGACTCTGTTCACATATCTTAATATTCTTAATACTTTTACCTGAATGATCCACAGCTGTGTTTATTTATTTATTGATAGTTGTTTATGAGTCCCTTGTTTGTCCTGAACAGTTAAACTGCCTGTCATTCTTCAGAAAAGTCCTTCAGGTCCCACAAATTTGGTCTTTGGTTTTTTAGCATTTTTGTGTATTTTCAACAATGACGGTATGATTTTGAGATCTATTTTTTCACACTGAGGACAACTGAGGGACTCATATGCAACTATTACAGAAGGTTCAAACACTCACTGATGCTTCAGAAGGAAACAAAATGCATTAAGAACTGGGGGGTGAAAACTTTTTGAATTTGAGGATCGGGTAAATTTAAATTATTTTATCTCCTGTGAAACATGTAAGTATCTTCTTTAGTTTCCGAAGGGCAGTACAAAATGAAAAAAAAAAAAATAAAATTTAGGCAAAATAAGAAAAATGTACACATCTTCATTCTGTTCAAAAGTTTTCACCCCACGGCATTAAATGCATTGTTTTTCGCTCTGGAGCGTTTGAACCTTCTGTAATAGTTGCATATGAGTCACTCAGTTGTCCTCAGTGTAAGAAGATGGATCTCAAAATCATACAGTCATTGTTGGAAAGGGTTCAAATACACAAAAATCCTGAAAAAACAAAGAATTTGTGGGACCTGAAAAATTTTTCTGTAGAACAGCAAGGAGTTTCAGGACAAACAAAGGACTCATGAACAACTATCACAAAAAAAAACCCACAGCTGTGGATCATTCAGGTAACAACACAGTATTAAGAATCATGCTCATGTAAACTTTATAAATTCAACTAGTATTTTCTCTTGTGGACTATATGTTAACATCTTTTAGGTAAAATAACATATTCACGTCAGTACTAAATAAAAAATAACATGCTTTTTGTACGATCCCTCTTATTTTAGTAAAACAATTAACATTTTGCAGATTCCGCAAGGTGTATGTAAACTTTTGACCTCAACTGTACAGCTGATTAGGTCCTCAAAAAACATTTCTTATTATTAATATTTTAAAAAGATCTGCTGTTTGATATTTTTGTTGAAACCATGATACATTTTGATAATTACAAAGTTTAAAAGAACAGAATTTATTTGAAGCAGAAACCTTTTTGTAGCATTGCTAAATAAAAATATTAATTTATCAAAAAAAAAAAAAAACGGCTATTGAACAGTAGTATGCATAATCAAAAGTTTGTGTCTATAAATACTTGGAAAATAAAATATTATTTTTACATTAACATTTATAACATTTATAATCATGTATAAAAATCATATTTATTATCCACTGTGATTATAATATTATTATTATATTTCCAAGATTCATTATGAACAGAAAAACATCAGCAGCCATGATAAATAAAACATTCAAAAAAAAAAATGCATTTATTTGAAATGGACATACTGTGTAACATTTTAAGTGTCTTTACTGTCACTCTGGTTAATTTAGGGCATTGGTGAATAAAGCACTACTTTCTTTAAAATATATATACTGACCCCAAACATCTAAACAATAATGTACACTAAAATTTCTAAAAAATAAAAATAAAAAAATAAAAAGTATACAAAATATATATGCATTTCTAATTCATATTTTTTAAAATAGAAAAGTTATACCAGGGGAGTTATGCCAACGAGTTTTAAAGGGACAAAAAGGCAATAAAGATCTCTACAGCATCCCAATATTCACCTCATGAAGTTGGAGTGTGCAGATCTGCAACCTAGACAAAGGATGTTGAGTTTTGTATAAACGTAATCTGTCTTCTTAATCCTCAAACATTTATTTGTGTTACTTAATAGTTTTGATGACTTCACTATTATTCTAAAATGTGGAGAACAGTCATAATAAAGAATGAGTACAAGAGTCCAAGCATTTGACTGGTAGCATATACATGGTTATATAAGTAATTCTTAATAGTATCATAGTATCTGCTCTGTTTCCCCTAATTCTCTCACTTTGTCCCTGCCTGTCTGTCTTCATTTGTCACACACACTCACGTTACTTCGGGGCAAACACTTACTGATGCTTCAGAAAGAAAAGCTACACCAGCTCTTACTGGTAAACTCATAAAAGCCCCTCTCCCCCTCAAACCCACCTTTTCTAGCTTATTTTCTCAGCGTTCCTATTGTCAGTCTCATTCTTTCAGTCCCTCTGTCTTCTCCTGCTCCCTGGCCTCTCCTGATCCCCTCTCTCCCCAAAGCAAGAATCAGAATGTGAGGGTTTAGATAAACCCCTCTGGACAACAGCCATGAGAGTCAGTGCTTTCCCCTCTGCACACACACGCACACAATAAGTCTCCAGCAGCTAGACAAAACGCCTTGTTATGGCTATACACACAGACTCGTTTACACATTTAGCAAGAAAGAAAGAAAGAAAGATTCTTTCTCACACCAATAATCTATATGACTGTGGGTGAAATTCTGTCCACACAATTCCTTCTTTTATTTACCTCCACTCGTTCTTTGCTTTCTCTGACACCTCTTTTCATTCTCCTTTATTAACCTGATCCCTTTTAGCAGCCATGTTTCCATATGTTAGCGTGTGTTTATAGAGGGCAGCTGTATTTGTGCAGTGTGTTTGAGACCATTACAGCTGCAATTAAGTGTGTGCATGTGTTCGTGTGACGGGTCCCAGGACAGTCATCAGCTCAGGGGTTAAAAAATCAAATCATAGTTTAAGTGACCAGCAGCTGTTGCGGTCGTTATCAGTGCGTCTGATCACGTCCAGGGCTTGCGACCTAATTGCGGTAAGCTGCGAACTCCCCTCAACCTAGGAGGAAACCGCCACAATGCTGCATTGTTCTGTCGCGTTACACTGCAAACTCTTGACTGACGCGCAAGGATGGAGGGAATGTGTGTTTTCATTAAAATTCCACCTGCATCCATTTTGCACCGTACAAACAAAGTATTCTTGCCTCCTTTTTGTATGTACTGTATGTATACTGTACCTGTATGAACGTTTGTGCTGCATTTTAAACCTGAAATTCATTTCCTCAGTAGGTCTCAGTTTTGCCCACCTATTTTTTTCTTATTCACACATCATATATTCTCCGTACTCCCTTTGGACCTGCACACAGTCTGTTTTGCAGTACATTTGCATGCACTTTAAAAGTTTAATTTTAGTAAGTGTGACTTTTTTTTAATATCATTCACTGCAAACGATTTTTTGAGTACGGTTTAAGTTTTGTCAGAAAGATCGTATTTATGAGTTTAAAGCAAATAAACACCTCAATGTTCATAATTACGAGCGGGAAACTGGAACTTCTTTAAAGCCCTGACTTCCAAGGGTGTCAGAAAACAAGATGGATGCAGTAAGAGTCTGTAGTTGATTGTAAATGAGTTAAAATATATGATTTTTTTTCATTTACAATAAAACTAGCTAGGTTGCATTTACAAATCA